>CAUYLG010067151.1:0-76556 GCA_963573385.1 Cacajao melanocephalus
TTTGTCCTCACTGGAATAGATACTTACTCCAGGTATGGGTTTGCCTATTCTGTGCACAATGCTTCTGCCAAGACTACATCCAAGGGCTCGTGGAATGCTTTATCCTCTGTTATGGTATTCCCCATAACATTGTCTCTGACCAAGGCACTCACTTTATGGCTAAAGAAATGCAGCAGTAAGCTCATGCTCATGGAATTCACAGGTCTCACCATGTTTTCCATTATTCTGAAGCAGCTAGATTGATAGAACAGTGGAGTGGCCTTTTGAAGTCACAATAACAATGTCAAGTAATTGACAATACTTTGCAGGGTTGGGGAAAAGTTCTCCAGAAGGCTGTTTATGCTCTGAATCAGCCTCCATTATATGGTACTGTTTCTCCCATAGCCAAGATTCACAGGTCCAGGAATCAAGGGATGGAAGTGGAAGTGACACCATTCACCATTCATTGCTAGTGACCTACTAAGTAAATTTTTGCTTCCTGTTCCCATGACATTATGTTCTGTTGGCTGAGAGGTTCCAGAGGGAAGAACACTGCCACCAGGAGACGCGACAATGATTCCATTAAGCTAGAAGTTAAGATTGCCACCTGGACACTTTGGGCTCCTTCTACCTTTAAGTCAACAGTCTAAGAAGGGAGTTACAGTGTTGGCTTGGGCAATTGACCCAGACTATCAAGATAAATTCATTCTCTACTCCACATTGGAGGTAACAGAAGAGTATGCATGGAATACAGGAGATTTCTTAGGTCATCCGTTAGCATTATGATGCCCTGTGATTAAGGTCAATGGGAAACTACAAAAGCCCAATCCAGGCAATACTACAAATGTCCCAGACCTTTCAGAAATGAATGTTTGTGTCACTCTACCAGATAAAAAACCATGATCTGCTGAGGTGCTTGCTGAAGGTAAAGGGAATATGGAATGAGTAGTAGAAGGTATCATCAATACCAACTATGACAATGAGACCAGTTGAAGAAACAGGAAATATAACTGTCATGAATATTTCTTCCTTATTTTGTTAATAACAAGTTTGCGCATGTATACACTTGTACTAAGAAAATATCTTCGTTTTATTTCCTTTATCACGTGATGTAAGATTTATTGACTTCATATTAGCATTTAAATGTTCTTAACTTTATGTAACAACACTTAGGTTAAGGATTACTGTGCTTCTAGTTGTAAGAAGGATAACTGTAATATGATAGGTATAATTATGACCTTATTATTTTCGTTATTTGAAGATTATATATGATCTCAGGAAATGTGTATGGCTTCAAGCTGACAAAGTGTAGACTTGTGGTGGTTAATATTGAGTGTCAACTTGATTGGACTGAAGAATGCAAAGAATTGTTCCTGGGTGTCTGTGAGGGCAATGCCAAAGGAGATTAACATTTGATTCAGTGGACTGAGACAGGCAGACCCACTCTCAATCTTGGTGGGCACCATCTAATCTGCTGTCAGCATAAAAAGCAGGCATGGAAAGAGCGGACTTGCTGAGTCTTCTGGCCTCCATCTTTCTCCTGTGCTGTATCCTTTCTACACTCTAATATGAGACTCCAAGATGTTCAGCTTGTGAACTCTTGGATTTACATCAGTGATTTGCTAGGGGCTCTCATGCTTTTGGCCACAGACCGAAGGCTGCACTATCAGCTTCACAACTTTTGAGGTTTTGGGACTCAGACTGGTTTCCTGGCTCCTCAGCTTGAAGTCAGCCTATTGTGGAACTTCACCTTGTGATCATGTGAGTCAATTTTTCTAATAAGCACTCCTTCACATATTCATCTATCCTGTTAGTTCTGTGCCTTTAGAGAACCCTGACTAATACAATCATGTATAGAAGGAAGATACCTTAACACAATTAAGGCCATATAGGACAAACTGACAGCTAATATCATATACAATGGTGAAAATTTGAAAGGTTCTTTTCTAAAATAAGAAACAGGATAAGGGTACCCACTTGCACTACTTCTGTTCAATACAGTACTGGAATTCCTAGAGCAATTAGGTAATAAAAATAAATAAAAAGCTTCCAAGTCAGAAATTAAGAAATTAAGCTTTTTGGGTCTGCAGTTGACCTGATCTTACATGCAGAAAATCCTTAAAAACATCTCCCAAAACTGGTAGAACTGTTAAATGAATGCAGTAAAGTTAAATAATACAAATGAACTTACAAAAATTAGTAGTGTTTCTATTTACTAACAATGAATTCTTTTTTAAAAAAAGAATTTAAAAAAATCCTATTTACGAAAGCTAAAAAAAAAATTTATAATAAATCACTTATCAATATATTTAACCAAGGAAGTGAAAGACCTATATAGTGAAAACTATGAAACATTGATGAAAGAAAATGAAGAATACACAACTAAAATGAAAGATATCCTATGTTAATAGATTGAAAGAATTAATATTGTCAAAATGTCATTACTACCCACAGCAATCTATGGATTCAATGCAATTCCTATCAAAATTCCAGTGAAAATTTTTACCCAAATAGAAAAGCTTGTAATGTTAGTCTCTTTGTACTGATTTCTGAAGAGTTCATTTATGCTTAAAGATGTTAACATTTTGTCTAGAAATGCAAATATGTTTATTTCCAATTCATTTTTACTGTGGTGTTTTACTTTTTAGTTATACAGAATCTGTATATTGAAATATAATCTTGTTCTGTTTAAAAAAAATGGTATGGAACCACAAAAACCTTGTATAGTCAATACAACCTTGAGCAAAAATAGTAAAGCTGAATATATTACACTGCCTGACAATATATAACTATAAAATATATACTTAATATATAATTAAAATATACTATAAAATAATAGAAATTAAAACAGCATGGTATTGGCATTGAAACAGACACATATATCAATAGAACAAAATAGAAAATCCAAAAATAAATCCATATAATTAAGGTTTACTGATTTTCAACTAAAGTTGCAACAACATGGTACAGGGAAAGATAAGTCTTTTAAATAAATAGTGTTGGAAAAACTGGATATCCATATAAAGAAGAATAAATTAAGGGTCTTATATGCAAAAATCAAATATAATAGATTAAAGATTTAAACACAAGACCTGAAACTGTAAAGCTACTAGAAGAAAACTTAGAGAAGAAGGCTGATTGCATTGGTCTGGACAATAATTTATTGGACCTCACTCCAACAACACAGGCAACAAAAGCAAAAATAGACAAATATGACTACAACAAACTAAAAAACTTCTGAGTATCCAAGGAAACAGAGTGAAGAGACAAACTATAAAATGGGAAATATATTTATAAACTGTATATCTGATAAGGGGTTAGTACCTAAGAATTTATAAGAAACTCAAACAACTCAAGAGCAAGAAAACAAATTACTCAATTAAAAAAAAAATGACCAAAGGACCTGAATAGACATTTCTGAAAATACGCATACAAATGGCCAACAGTTGTATTTTTAAAAATGCTCAACATCTCTAATTATTGTGTAAATGCAAATTAAAACCACAATGTGATATCACCTCCCACCTTTTAGAATAGCTGTAATGAAAAAGATGGAAAAGATGTGTTGGTGAGAATGTGGAGAAAAGAGAGCCCTTGCTCACTGTTGGTGGGATTGTAAATTAGTAGAACTATTATGGAAAATAGAACAGAAATTTCTCAATATTTAAAAATAGAAATACTGTATGATCCCATATTTTCACTATGATGCATATATTCAAAACAAATGAAATCAATATCTTGAAGAGAAATCTGCACTACCATGTTCATTCCAGCATTATTCACAATAGTCAAGGTAGGGAATAAACCTAAGTGTCCATCAACAGATGAATGGATAAAGAAAATATATACACACAGTGAAATACAATTTAGCCTTTAAAATAAGGATATCTTGTCATTTGCAGCAACATGGATAAACTTGTAGAACTTAAAATTTATGTTAAGATAAATTAGTTATGTACAGAAAGACAAACACTTCACAATGTCACTTATATGTGGAATCTAAAAAAGTTAAAGTCGCAGAAGCAGAAAGTATTATGGTGGTTTTCAGGTGCTTGTGAGTAGAGACTTGGGAAGATATTAGTCAAATAATACAAAATTTCAGTTAGACAGTAGGAATAAATTGAAAAGATCTACAATACAACATGGTAACTATAGTGTATATATATTTTTATATGTGCATATATATTTTCATATATGTATATATATTCATTGTGTATATATATTTTCTTTATTCATTCATTAATGGACATTTAGGTTTATTCCATATCTTGACTGTTGTAAGTAATGCTGCAGTGAACATTGGAGATTTTATGTGTTCTTATCACAAAAATAATAGTATGTGAGGTAATATATATGCTAATTAGCTCTATTTAGCCACTCCACAATGTATGCACATTTCATAACAACAGGTTTTACATGATAAACATATACAATTGCTATTCATCAATTTTAAAAATTAATTATATTTTAAAGGTGCAGATGTAAATTAGCAGACATTCTAGAAATAAGTGTGAGTCACTCAATCAGAAGAGGCAGGACTAAAAAGAGGAATCTGAGGAGAAGAATCCAGAAAACTAGAAGCAAAAGCAAAAGAGCATGGTGTCATGGAGACCAAATGAATACTGAATTTAAAGAATGATATAATGGTCCACAATTTATTGGATGCTGTTTAGAGATTTAGAAGTTGAGAACAGAGAGGTAATCATTTGATTTAATAAAATGGAGGTCATTTTTAACATTTGCAAGAATAGATTAAGTAGAGTGGTGATAAGAAAACTCAATTGAAATGGGATGATGAGACTAGGAGGTGAGGCATATTATTTACTATTTTAAGAAAGTACTGAATGTTAACCAGATTTTGAGAAAATTTTCTCAGCAGGGAAATGAAGAAGTATTTTGTGGAGAAAATATAGTCAAGGGAGGAATCACACAATACTAGAACTTGATGGACACTACTGGAAAAACTGAGGTCTAGACAGAGAAAGTAGCTAAATATTGAGTGGTGGCAATTAATTTTATGCTTTTTAATTTTTTCCTACTTATGTCTTAAAAAATATTTCAAAAGGTAATGATATGGTTTGGCTGTGTCCCCACCCAAATGTCATCTTGGATTGTAGCTCCCATAATTCCCACATGTTGTAGGAAGGACCTGGTGGGAGATAATTGAATCATGGGGGTGGTTTCGCCCATACTGTTCTCATGGTAGTGAATAAGTCTCATGAAATCTGATGGTTTTGTAAGAAGAAATCACCTTCTCTTGGTTCTCATTCTCTCTTGTGTGCTGCCATGTAAGATGTGCCTTTCACCTTCCAGCATGATTGTGAGGCCTCCCCAACTACACTGTGAGTTCATTAAACCTCTTTTTCTTTATAAATTACCCAGTCTTGGGTATGTCTTTATCAGCAGCATGAAAACAGACTAATACATGTAATATATTTACTTGTTTATTTTTCTGAACATTCAAATAAAAAACCTAGAATTTTTAACTAATCCACAGATAGTAGCATTACTATGGACCTGTTTCAAACACACACTATTAAATTATGGTTTACATTCAATGTATATTTACTAACCACTAGCTATAAAAAAAGGCACTGTTGGAAATAAAAAGTACAATATCCATCTTATGTCCTCAAAGTGTATAGACTCTGGTATTATGAGGATGAATAAGATATACACAATTAACTTTATTACAAAAGGGAAGTCATTCCAATATCGTGTTTCTTACTCCCTTTTATGACATTTCTTTCATACTGCTTTCTATCACAGTGAGTTGACTGTCTATTTTAATGAGCTGTAAGTTTTCGGAGGGCAAGAGCTATGTCTTGCTATCTGTGTGGCTTTCCTTTCACTCACCTTTAGTACTCAGGACATATCTGTACATAATGATAACACATTCTTATTTATTCAGTTTAATTGATAAATTAAAATTATAATGAACAATGAACCTGTGTTGATGATTAGAATATTATAGTGTTCTTCACGAGACACATTTCAAGATGAAAATAAAATTTATAGTTAAATACTTTTTTAGAATACTAACAAGTAATACATTTTATTCAAGTAAGTAGCAGATCTATAACTACAATTTAACACTTTTGACTTGAGTATGAATGAGTTTAAAATACAGTTTGAGAATTTCCATCATTTATACATCTATTCATTACAATTAGTAGACATGTTTGAAAATCTTTGCATTGATTAACATACCCACTCAATCCTTGTGATGTAGCTAGACACTATGTTTGCAGTTCCCCTCATTCACTGTATGTTTCTCCAATTAAAAATCCTGGACATAGGAATGGGCAAAAATTTCATGACAAAGACAACAAAAGCAATCACAAAAAAGCAAAAATTGACAAGTGGGATCTAATTAAACTTAAAAGTTTCTGCACAGCAAAAGAAAATATCAACAGAGTAATGAGACAACCTAAAAAATAGTAGAAAATACGTTCAAACTATGCATCTGACAAGGGTCTAATATCCAGCCTCTATAAGGAACTTAAATTTACAAGAAAAAAAACAAATGACCACATTAAAAAGTGGGCAAAGGACATGAACAGACACTTTTCAAAAGAAGAAATACATGTGGCCAACAAATATATATATATAAAATTAATATCACTAATCATTACAGAAAATGCTAATCAAAACCACAATTAGATATGATTTCACATCAGTTAGAATGGTTATTATGAAAAGGTAAAAAAATTATAGATACTGGCAAGGTTGCAGAGAAAAGGAAACACTTATACATTGGAGGTGGGAGTGTAAAATATGTTCAACCATTGTGGAAAGCAGTATGGTGATTCCTTAAAGAGCTAAAAGTAGAACTACCATTTGACCCAGCAATCCCATTACTACATATATACCCAGAGAAACATAAAGCATTCTACCATAAGGATACATGCATGTGAATGTTCACTGCAGCACTATTCACAATGGGAAAGACATGGAATCAACCTAAAGTCCCTCAATGACAGACTGAATAAAGAATATGTGGTTCACATACACCATGGAATACTATGCAGCCATAAAAAGGAAAAAAGATCACATCTTTTTCCAGAACATGGATGGAGCTGGAGGATATTATCCTTAGCAAACTAACACAGGAACAGAAAACCAAATACCACATGTTCTCACTTATAAGTGACAGTTAAATTATAAGAATTTATGAACACAAAGAAAGAAGCAACAGACACTGGGGTCTACTTGAGAGGAGCAGAAAAGGTAACTATTGGGTACCGGACTTAATAACTGAGTGATAAAATTATCTGTACAACAAACACCCATGACGCATATTTACCTATATAACAAACCTTCACATGTAACCCCAAACCTAAAATAAATTTAAAAAATGAATCCCTGTTACTAAACAGATAGGTTTGAAAGTATTTCTGTTGCTTCCCTTAAACAGTTTATTGAAAATTTTCACGATTCCAATTAGTAATCTCACTTTTCTCACATATCTGTTTCCTAAAATACAAGTAGATATATGCCACTTATATTTTCTATTAAGGTGACTAGTTGATACTATATATACCAAACAATCAGTGAATGTACTAATATTTCTCCCATTTTTTGCCAGTTGAAGTGGTAACACATGAAAATAGCCTACAATTAATCTCTTAATTTAGTGAAAGTTCTTGGTTCAGTAAGACGCTGGAAATTTCTAACCAGGTTCTGTCTTAATCTATGAGACAGAACTTAACAAATTTCCTATATTCTGAGCTAGATATTAATAAAATTATGAGTATAGAAACAGTTACAGTAAATCATATAAATAAAATACATACCATTTAACATATTGTTGAACTAAATTAGTAAAAGGGCAGAAAGAGTGAAGTTATTTGAAAATTTGAGGAAAGTCTTCTCTATAACTTTTAACTTCTCTAAGACAAAATATAATTTTCTAATCCTCTTACACAAGTTTATCTGCAAAACAGCATGATTACTCATGGTGCTCTCAGATAAGTGAAATTAAAGACATATGTTAGGAAGTGGGCAGGGAAATAGATTTGGAATCATAACAATTCTGTTTCAAGATGGAATCTGATGAAGAGCAATTTACATAAGTGCTTCCTGGTGCTTATGAGTTGTTAGTTGAGGAGGAGTGGGAAGGTAAAGACAAACTTCTAGTGCTTCTTAGCTAGAAAATTGCCTGGAGAAGGTCCACTAAGGGACTGGGACTGGAGGTAAAGGTAGTTTCTAGATGAGATAACTCAGTATGAATAGGCTTGCTGCTTGTACCAAGCAAAACCAAGATACAAATTTTGCATGTCTTTCTGAGGAATTAGCAAATAGAGATGACTAGGAAGATTCTAGATTTCTTTTTTTTTTTTTTTACTTTTCTTGTGGATACATAATATCTGTATATATTTGTATTTTACACAAAATATTTTGATACCGACATGCAATACGTAATAATCATGTCAGAGTATCCATCATGATATGCATCACCTCAAGCATTTATCCATCACCTCAAGGATTTATCCATCACCTCAAGCATTTATCCTTTTTGTTTCACACAATACAATTAGATTCTTTTCGTTATTTAAATATGTACAATTAGATTGTTTTTGACTATAGAAACCCTGTTGAGCTAGCA
Organism: Cacajao melanocephalus; assembly: GCA_963573385.1. Classification (NCBI taxonomy): domain Eukaryota; kingdom Metazoa; phylum Chordata; class Mammalia; order Primates; family Pitheciidae; genus Cacajao; species Cacajao melanocephalus. Next base: position 8,588 of record CAUYLG010067151.1, read on the forward strand.
AATATGAAGTCTTATTCATTCTTTCTAACGATTTTTTTGGTACTGATTAACCACCCCAACTTCCCCCCTCCACTCCCATACTACCCTTCCCTTTCCAGTGTCTGGTAACCAACCCTCTCTTTATCTCCACGAATTCAATTATTATAAATTTTAAGTTCCACAAATAAATGAAAGCATGCAAAGTCTGTCTTTAGGTGACTGTATTATTTCACTTAACATAATAACCCCCAGTTTCATCCATGTTGTTGCAAATGATAGAATCTCATTCTCTTTAATAAGTGAATAGTACTCCATTTTGTATAAATAACACATTTACTTTATCCATTAATCTGTTGATGGATACTTGGGTTGCTTCCAAATCTCGGCTGTTGTGAATAGTGCTGCAATAAACATGGGAGTGCAGAAACCTTTTTCATATATAGATTTCCTTTCTTTTGGGTATATACCTAGGAGTGGGATTGCTCAATAGTATGGTAGCTCTATTTTTTTTTAACGAACCTGCCAACTGTTCTCCATACTGGTTGTACTGATTTACATTCCCACTAACAGTGTACAAATGATTCCTTTTCTCCTTAAAATCCCCAGGATTTTAACTGGGGGCAGAAGATATCTTACTGTCATTTCCATTTGCATTCCTCTGATGATTAACGATGTTGATCATCTTTTTATTTAGTTGCTTGCCATTTGTAGGTCTTCTTTTCAGAAATTTTGAGAAATGTCTACTCAAATCTTTTGCCCATGTTTAATTAATAGATTTTTTTCCTATATAGTTGTTTGAGCTCCTTTTATATATATTCTGGTTACTTATTTCTTGTCATATGGGTAGTTTGCAAATATTTTTTACCATTCTGTGGGCTCTCTTTACTTTCTTCATAGTTTCTTTCTCTTGCATGCGTGCTCTAGCTATAACTTCTAGTACTATGTTGAATAACAGTGGTAAACATTGGTATCCTTGTCATTTTCCTCATCTTAGATGAACAGCTTTCAGTATTTTTCCATTCAATATTATACTAGCTATGGTTCTGTTGTATATGGCTTTCATTATGTTGAGGTATGTTTCTTCTATACCCAATTTTTTGAGGATTTTTATGATGAAGGAATGTTGAAATTTATCAAATGCTTTTTCAGCATCATTTTAAATGGTCATATGGTTCTTGTCCTTCACTCTGTGAATATGATATTTATACATGTACGATGAACCATCCTTGCATCCCTGGGATAAATTTCACTTGTTCTAAATAAATGACTTTTTCAATGTGTTTTTGAATTCAGCTTGCAAGTATTTTCTTGAGGTTTTTTTGCATCAATATTCATCAGTGATATTTGCCTATACATTCCTATTTTTGATATATCTTTGCCTGGTTTTGGTAGCAGGCAAAAGAATATTGTCCTCATAGAAGGAGTTTGGAAGTATTCCCACCTTCTCTATTTTTTGGAATACTTTCAGTAGGATAGGCGTTAGTTCTTCTTTAAATATTTAGTAAATCTCAGCAGTGAAGTCATTGGTTCCTGGGCCTTTCTTTGCTAGAAGAATTTTTCTTACAGCTTCAATTTCATTACATGTTACTGGTCTGTTCAAGTGTTGGATTTCTTCATGATTTAAACTTGGTAGAATTTAAGTGTCTAGGAATTAATCCTCTTCTAGATTTTCCAATTTATTGGTATATAGTTGCCCATAGTGACCACCAATTATGCTATGAATTTTGATGTACCAGTTGTAATGTCTCCTTTTTAATCTCTGATTTTATTTATTTAGGCTTTTGCTCTTTTTTTCTTACTCAGTGTAGCTAAAGGTTTGTCAATATAGTTCATAATTTTAAAAAATAACGTTGGGTTTATTGATCTTTTGTATTGTTTGCTTCATTTTGAATTCATTTATTTCTGCTCTGCATGTAGGACCCAAAAGTATCTAGACAAGAATGATGGTACAGTTTATGAAATGAGAGACATAGTGACATCACTATAAACTACAGGAGATCAGGCTTTTTTGTGTCTTTTTCACTACAAAAAACATAACAAATAATCTATGCAAAAGTGATCTTGGGAACTAACTAGATCTGAGACGGACAAATGAATGGGCGAAGAAGAGAGTATCAAAGTGAAATTACAATGTTCCGAGTTAGGAGATCTTTGATTCAGTTGCAGGTCTCATTATGAGAATACCTCTACTGGAAAATACAGTACAATATGACTGTGGCCCTCAGTTGAGAGTGACATGCACACCTAACTCCCTTGAAAAAAATTAGATGAATTGTTTGAGCTGTCATTTAGAGAACCTGACATTCTCTGTTCACTACTCATAAAGTTCTCATCTGGCACCATAATGCATTCCAGTTTCCGTGAATTAAATATAAAATAACATAAAGCAGTTTAGAATTGTGTCTCTATGATAAAATCTACAGAACCCCAAAACATCTAGTCATTTTAGTAAATTGCATATGTAACTTGATAATGCTCAATATATGGAATGGTACACACAAAATATTAAAGCAAATAACAAGAATTTACTTAAAAATTAACTCATATTTTAGCACCAAACACGATGAAGATTATCTCCATTTGGAATTATAAATATAAATAAAAGTCTTGGAAAGCTTTAGTGTCCTTTCCATGCTATAATGGAAAGGGAAACAAGACTCGCAAGTGCAAATAGAAATTTATCATTCTGTAAGCAGTGTGGAAAGGACTCTCTACTCAATAAATGGTGCTGGGATAAATGGCTAGGCATAAGCAGGACCACTTCCTTACATCGTATAGAAAAATCAACTCAAGATGGATTAACGATTCAAATGTAAAACTTAAAACTGTTGGAAAAAAAAACCCTGAAAGATAACCTAGGAAATAGGTTATCTGGACATAGGACCTGGCAATGATTTCATGATAAAGATGCCAAAAGCAATTGCAACAAAAACAAATTTGACAAATGGGACTTAATTAAACTGAAGAGCTTCTGTACAACAAAAGAAACTATTGACAGAGTAAACAGACAACCTACAGAATGGGAAAAAATATTTGCATCTATGCATCCAACAAAGGTGAAATAACGGGTCTATAAGAAAATTAAATTTATAAGCTAAAAACAAAGAACCCTATTATAAAGCAGGCAAAGGGCATGAACAGACACTTTTCAAAAGAAGACATACATGTAGCCCACAAACATGAAAAAATGCTAAACATCACTAATCATGAGAGAAATGCAAATCAAAACTGCATGGGATACCATCTCATACTAGTCAGAATGACTAGTATGCACAAGTTAGAAAAAATAGCAGATGCTGGTGAGGTTATGGAGAGAAAAGAAAGCGTATACACTACCAGTGGGAATGTAAATTAATTCACTTACTGTGAAATGCAGTGTGAAGATTCCTCAAAGAACTTAAAACAGAATTACGGCTAGGAATGGTAGCTCACACCTATAATCCCAACATTTTTGGAGGCTAAGATGGGTGAATTGCTTAGGTCTAGACCAGCCTGAGAAACATGCTGAAACCCTGACTCTACAAAAAATACAAAAATTAGGCTGGCATGCTGGTGCAATCCTGCAGTCCCAGCTCCTTTGGAGGCTTAGGTGGGAGGATTGCTTCAGCCTGGGAGGCAGAGGTTGCAGTGAGCCCAGATCACACCGGTGCACTCCAGCCTGGGTGACTGAGTGAGACCCTGTCTCCAAAACAAGAAAACAAACAAACAAAAACCATAATTACCATTCAACTCAGCAATGCTATTATTGGGTATATACACAAAGGAATATAAATTTTATGTAATTAAATATTCTACCACAAAGATATATGCACATGTTTGATGCAACATGGATGGAGCTGGATGTCATTATCCTAATGCAAAATGCAGGAACAGAAAACCAAATACCACATGTTCTCACTTATAAGTGGGAGCTAAAAAATGAGAACACATTAACACAAGGAGCGCAACAGCAGACCCTGAGGCCTACTTGAGTGTGGAGGGTGGGAGGAGGGAGAAGATCAGAAAACTACCTATCAGCTGGTATGTTTACTACCTAGGTGACAAAATAATCTATACACCAAATTCCAGTGATACAGTTTACTCATATAACAAACCTCCACACGTACCTTTGAAATGAAAACAGAAGTTAAAATAGAAATTTATTACTTTGAGGGAAGAATCTATAATAGATTAAGTTTGTTTCTGTGACATTTTTCCTTTTATGCAATTAAATATTTTTATCAGGATATTGTAGCTATGATTACAAAAAATAATATAAATAGGAAAAAATAATAAGGACATTCTAATAACTTACTTAAGAAATATAAAACTATGAAATGTCAAGGGACATGAGCTCCTATGCCAAAGAAAAGTTAGTTAGACCTCTTTAAATATCTTGAGAGAAAATGTCCAACTTAATGAATATTATGCTGGTATTCAAAACCATTAAATGGAATGTTTTATATGACTTAACCTTACTCATGTCTGTCGATTCCAGTGGACATTTGTTTTGATTATTCTTTTTGATTGCTAGGGTTGAATCACTTTACTGGTAGGGTTGCAATTAGTCCATATTTTCTTTTTTAGTATAAATGAAATCAGTGTGATGCTGAAATTTTTAAACATGAGTGGTGGCTTTGGCATTAGGTAAAGAGCATGGTATCTGCACAAGCAACTGAAAAGAAATACAGAAATGGAAGAAAACTGTATCACTGTTTATTCGTTTATTTTTTCTTGTTCTCGTGACCACCAAATCTTTTTATAAATAATTCAGTATTTATCTAGCAGTATTGTAGCCACTCAATACTGACATTTAATGCTAAACATATGGGCCAGTGAAAGAAGAATGCGAAATTTCCCTTAGACGATTTCCAGAAAATTAACTCAGCCTCCATTCAGAATGCCCTTACATAGAACAGCAGAAATTGTCATGTATATTTGACTTTTAAACATGCCTATATTTCTCAAAATGCCTTTCTCACAGGCCTTCTGTGACGTTACTCTTCTCTCCTCCTTTGTCTTAAATTTTTTCCATCTAGAAAATTACTTATTCGGGGATCCATTGTCTTTTATTTCCTTAGACAGTAAGAAAAAATACTTCAAAAATATTTCAAGATACTTCAAAAATTAGAAAAGAAGGAGGAAGTCAAAAATGGAGATTGAAAATATTCAAGCCAGAGTAAATTAAAACATAATCCTAGAGTCATAAAGTTAGAGAACTAGTAGAGATCCTGTAGTTTAGTCCAAGTCTTTTAGTTTAGAGATGAGGTGGAGGACAGCAGGAGGAGCCATATGACTTGTAAGGCTCACACATCTAATTTGCAAAAGATCTGGTACAAAAATTCACATCTGCTTGGCTTTTTATCATTTGCTTCACTTTCTTCATTGTTTTATCAAGAACTTTCTCAGAAGCTTTTATAGAGGCAGCCCTTTTGCATAAAAGAGCAAGAGCTGCAGGAATCTAACAGAAAAATGCACTGCAGTAAGTGAGCCCAGAAAGATTCCTTTCTCTAGCAAAATTCTTTGGCAGGCTACAGAATTAGCTGGTGGGGATGTGTTATCAATTGACATTAGTGAATAAAGTAGTTGCCACCAATAGATTCCCCCTCCCACATTGTTTCTTTTAGCAGATTCACTCATTAACTTTTCATACCCATAGAGGAGCAGTGACAGTCATATCTGCCTTTTTAATGTCTTTTTTGCACCTGAACTGTCAAGATCATCACAAATAGTTTTCTGTTAATCCCAGAAAAGATTTAGTAAAAATAGACAGCAAAGATTGCAAATGAAAGTGTCAATGACATGAAGATTTTATGCTTGCTTTCTATTATTAAACAACATTGTTACGATTGTTATGGTATAAATGACAACATCCATATACTTAAATCTGTCAGATGCAGAGAAAAAAATTACATATACTTTAAAGCAATAATAATAAAAAGTCTCAATTATTTTTTTCTGTAAGACTTGTCATTAATATTTTTTCTAATTTATTTATTCAGAATTATAAATAAAATCTTACATTGTTAACTAATTTTTAGATCTAAACTTCAGCTTGATTTTACTCATTGCCTAGTGTCATTTGCCAAGTCAAAGAAGTGGGCCATTTTCTAAATGAGTGTGCGTGATCCTTAGGGTTTTAATAACCATTAACAACATCGGCCCCTGACGTTTCTATGGAGATAATGCTTATTTGTAGATACAAGATTTGCAGCCTGAATTCTCACATCCAGAACAACCAAAGCTCATTATGCAGAATTATAATTACATTTTTATAAGTTTTACTTAATATCTGAAAATTTCTAAGGTATTTATGGGCTAGCCAATATTTTAGAAGCTAAGCATTCATTATTAAAGCAAGGTTTCTAAGAAGCCATGCTGTTTAGAGAAAAGAAGAAATAGAATATAGATAAGTAAATGCAAGGCAAGAAAATGTTTGATAAACAGCTGAATTCTTTTCTTTTTATTGTACTTTAAGTTCTGGGGTACATGTGCTGATCTTACAGGATTGTTGTATAGATACACACATGCCATGGTGGTTTGTTGTCTCCATTCCCCCGTCACCTACATCAGGCATTTCTCCCAGTGTTATTCCTCCCCAACCTCCCTGCCCCTGGCTGTCCCTCCCCTAGTCCCCCACCCCCAACATATGCCAGTGTGTGATGTTTTCCTCCCTGTGCCCATGTGTTCTCATTGTTCAATACCCGCCTATGAGTGAGAACATGTGGTGTTTGATTTTTTGTTCTTATGTCAGTTTGCTGAGGATGATGGTTTCCAGATTTATCCATGTCTCTACAAAGGATACAAACTCATTGTTTTTTATGGCTGCATAGTATTCCATGGTGTATATATGCCACATTTTCTTTATCCAGCCTATCATCAATGGGCATTTGGGTTGGTTCCAGGTCTTTGCTATTATAAACAGTGCTGCAATGAACATACATGTGCATGTGTCTTTATAATAGAACAATTTATAAACCTTTGGGTATATACCCACTAATGGGATTGCTGGGTCAAATGGTATTTCTATTTCTAGATCTTTGAGGAATTGCCACACTGTCTTCCACAATGGTTTAACTAATTTACACTCCCACAAATAATGTAAAAGTGTTCCTATTTCTCCACATCTTCTCCCGCATCTGTTGTCTCCAGATTTTTTAATGATTGCCATTCTAATTGGTACAAGATGGTATCTGAATGTGGTTTTGATTTGCATTTCTCTAATGACCAACGATGATGAATATTTTTTCATATGTTTGTTGGCCTCATAAATGTCTTCTTTTGAAAAGTGTCTGTTCATATCCTTCAACCACTTTTGAATCAGTTTGTCTGTTTTTTCTTGTAAATCTGCTTTAGTTCTTTATAGATTCTGGATATTGGCCCTTTGTCAGATGGGTAGATTGCAAAATTTTTTTCCCATTCTGTTTGTTGCCAGTTCACTCTAATGATTGTTTCTTTTGCTGTACAGAAGCTCTGGAGTTTAACTAGATCCCATTTGTCTATTTTGGCTTTTGTTGCCATTGCTTTTGGTGTTTTAGTCATGAAGTCCTTTCCTATGCCTATATCCTATATGGTGTTGCCTAGGTTTTCTTCTAGAATTTTTATGGTGTTAGATCTTAAAACAGCTGAATTCTTTAGATACACATTGTTGGAAGTGGTTTTTATTTGAAACCTGTTGGCAATATTCTATTTCACAAGAAATTTACAAAACAGCAGATGTATTAAAAGTTATTGTATAAAATGGGTTGAGACCAGGCATGGTAACTCTTTCCTGTAATCTCACCACTTTGGGAGGCCATGGAGGGTGGATCACCTGAGGTCAGGACTTTGAGACCAGCCTGGCCAACATGGTGAAACCCTGTCTTTACTAAAAACACAAAAATTAGCTAGTCGTCATGGCATGCACCTGTAATCCCAGCTACTAAGGAGGCTGAGGCAGGAGGATTGCTTGAACCCGGGAGGCGGGAGTTGCAGTGAACTGAAATCACACCACGGCACTCCAGCCTGGGCAACAGAGCAAGATTCCATCTCAGAAAAAAAAAAGACACTATGGGTTGAAACTTAGTTAACACATGTCTCCCAAGAAATGACACTTGCTGAAAACCCACATTGTCTATTTTCATAATATTTCTAAACTTTGAGATATATGTTATTCATAAAGACTATGAACTACTTCACCACTTCTTTTGAAACCAGTGTATATCAAAAGTAAATAAGTAAATCAGGGTTGAAGAAACCATTACTCAGACTTAATACCACAAGCAAGACCTTGATTTTATATATAGTCATTCTCTGCCATAAAGAACTGGATGGATTCTGCTCTAATTTAAAGTATTATTCACTATCACTCAAATGCTACTTTACCTCAATCTTCATCACAGAAAATAAACAAGACAATAAACTCACCAGAAGGATTGTAAACTTTGCAGAGTGGATTTTGAAGCATAAGGGAACTGCTTTTCATTTGGATGTGGGTTTCTTTATAGTACTTAGCTTGAGCCTGAGGTTAATTGTTAATCCCATTACTACTAGCTCTCTTTTATAATGTCCTGGATACTTTGGTTCATTTTGAATGGATCTAAATTATATCCATAGTTGCACTAACACTTTGTGGTAATTTTTAGATAAAAGCATCTATTTGCAAGGGCCAGGTGTTTGCAGATGGGTCACGAAGAACAACTTTTCGATTTATAGTGAAAAGCATAGGGAGACAAATTAAATGATAAGCTTTTGTGTGGGAGAAAACATTCACAAACAACAACTAGAAGTATCAGCATTTTTTAATGGGTTCCCTTTCTTTGGCTCTATGGAGAGAGAGAGTATCTCAGTAAGATATTACCAGCATTAAAATCATTACCCAGTATATGGGCAGATGGCCGGCTGATAATTGTTTATGGGGACAGATGGCAGTTGCTTGTACCCTCTTTTAAGTTTCTGTGTTTTTAAAGCTCAGCAGTTGCAATGTGAATCCTTCATAGGACCATAAAATACAAACCATTTTAAATAACTCTGAACCAGGGTTTTGACTGATGTGCTTAAAAGAAACAGTCACAGTTTGAAACTCCATCTGCAAAGAGATACTAGGTGTATGGCCCTGCGGGTTATAATTTATAGAAATAGCAGGCTAATTTGGGCTATGTCTACACATAGACATAAAACTGGCATAAATAAAAAATTGAATCCAGTCAACTATTTTACCCTATTCCAGAAAGGCAAATTTTTAGTATATACTTAAGAATCAAACACCAGCACATGTTGAGCATTTGGCTAAGGTTCATGAGAGGTATAAAAGAAGTTTCATGTCTTGTGCTGACTTTAGAAGACAATCTGTATGAGGAATGAACGAATAAATAGAGATAATTGCAATACAAGGCAGAAGGTTCTAATTGCCAAGCAACAGAGACAAACGAGCTAGAGAAGATCAAATAGAGAGTGATCACAGTGTACATGAACATTTACTGACTATGAGTAGCCATAGGCTGGGCAACTAAAAGATCAGTGACAGTTTTGCTGGTGTAGGAAATGTCATAAGCAAAGACACAGAGCAGGAGGCACAGAAAAAGCCTGAAAATTGTGTTCTTGTTTATTGCATGCTATTTTTATTGATTTCTTCCCTTTTAGTCTCTTTTTATAATATGGTAAGAGATGGTAAACAATATACTGTTATTAATTAATGTAAAATAATAATTTAAAAGATTAATAGCTAAGCCAGAATATATGGGAACTTAAATTCTGGAATCCTGATTTCAGATACTGTCCTTAAAAAAATTGGGAGGGATACTAAACATTTTTAAGAAAATATTAAGTTTGAAAATGCTATTTTTGCAAGATATGTCTGGTAGTTATGTGGAATAGACTGGGGAGGGAGAGCCTGGATAGAGCTCATTTAGGAAATTGCTGCTATATTTAAGACTAAGTATCTAAAATAAAGTAGAACTCATGACGAAGAGAAATAAGATGGTAGCCATTATAAAAGAAGAGTCAATATAATGTGTTACTGTTTGCATATGAACAGCCAACAATAAAGGCAAGAGTCAGAGCAAATGTTTATGGCTTAAATAATTAGAAAAACAATGTTGCTTTCCAGCAATAGAAGTTAAAAAGACTAGGAAGGAGGGGAAAATTATACATTTGGATTATTATTTCTAATGCTATTAAGGCATCAATATGGAGATGTGTAGAAGTCAGGTGATGATTTAGTGAAAGACAGATTTTGAGATAAAGATTATGGAGTCAGTTACTAAGAGTAACAGGTGAAATGAGATCTTAGGGAGAAATGAATAAGGAAAATAGCAATGTAATAAAGACTAAAGCTTGTGAGCAATACCAACTTTTTAAAACTAGCTGTGAGTACGGGTAAGTTGGCCAAATAGTAACAGTTCTGGTTTGCAGCTCCCAGTGAAATCAGTGCAGAAGGAGGGTGATTTTTGCATTTCCAAATGAGTAGCCGGTGCATCTCATTGGGACTGGTTAGAGTGTGGGCATAGCCCACAGATGGTGAGCTGAAGCAGGGTGGAGCATCACCTCACCAAGGAAGCATGAGAGGTTGGGAGCTCCCACCCCTAGAATAGGGACTGTGCTATGAGGAACATACACCCTAGCCCAGATACTACACTTTTCCCACAGTCTTTGCAACCATCAGATCAGGAGATTCCCTAGGGTGCTTATGCTACCAGGGCCCCAGGTTTCAAGCACAACACTGAGATGCTGTTTGGGCAGAAACCAAGCTAGCTGCAGGAGTTTTTTTTTTTTTCATACCACAGTGGCACCTGGAATGCCAGTGAGATAGAACTTTTCACTTCCCTGGAAAGGGGGCTGAAGCCAGGGAGCCGAGTGGTCTAGCTCAGCGGATCCCACCACCAAGGAGCCCAGGAAGCTAAGATCCACTGGCTTGAAATTCTTACTGCCAGCACAGCAGTCTGAAGTAGACCTAGGATGCTGGAGCTTGGTGGGGGGAGGGGTGCCCACCATTACTGAGGCTTGAGTAGGTGGTTTTCCCCACAGTGTAAACAAAGCCACAGGGAAGTTCCAACTGAGCGAAGCCCTCCGCAGCTCTAGATTACTCCTCTTTGGGAAGGGCATCTCTGAAAAAAAGGCAGCAGCCCAGTCAGGGGCTTATTGATAAAATTCCCATCTCCATGGAACAGAGCAGCTAGAAGAAGAGACGACTGTGGGCATATCTTCAGCAGACTTAAACATCCCAGCCTGCTGGCTCTGTGCACCCTATCTCCCAGCATAGCACTGGACCCTGCTAAGGATCAGCCTGCCTCCTCAAGTAGGTCCCTGACCCTTGTGTCTCCTTACTGGAAGATAATTCCCAGCAGGGGCCAACAGAAACCTCATACAGGAGAGCTCTTGCTGGCATCTGATGGGTGCCCCTCTGAGACAAGATTCCAGAGGAAGAAACAGGCAGCAATCTTTGCTGTTCTGCAGCCTCCGTTGGTGATACGCAGGCAAACAGGGTCTGGAGTGGACCTCCAGCAAACTCCAGCAGACCTGCAGCAAAGGGGCCTGTTAGAAGGAAAACTAACAAGCAGAAAAGAATACTATCAACATCAACAAAAAAGATGTCCACTCAGAAACCCCATTCAAAGGTCACCAACATTAAAGACCAAAGGTAGATAAATCCACAAAGATGGGGAGAAACCAGCACAAAAAGGGTGAAAATTCCAAAAACCTGAATGTCTCTTCTCCTCCAAAGGATGACAACTCCTTGCCAGCAAGGGAACAAAACTGGATGGAAAATGAGTTTGACAAATTGTCAGAAGTAGACTTAAGAAGATGGATAATAACAAACTCCTCTGAGCTAAAGGAGCATGCTCTAACCAAATGCAAGGAAGCTAAGAACCATGAAAAAAGGAAAGAGGAATTGCTAACCAGAATAACAAGTTTAAAGAGGAACATAAATGACCTGATGGAGCTGTAAAACACAGCATGAGAACTTCAAGAAGCATACACAAGTATCTATAGCTGAATCGATCAAGTGGAAGAAAGGATATCAGAGACTGAAGACCAGCTTAATGAAATTAAGCATGAAGACAAGATTAGAGAAGAAAGAATGAAAAGAAATAAACAAAGCCTCCAAAACTATGGGACTATGTGAAAAGACCAAAACTAAGTTTGACTGGTGTATCTGAAAGTGATGGGGAAAATGGAACCAAATTGGAAAACACTCTTCAGGATATTATCCAGGAAAACTTCCCCAACCTAGCAAGACAGGCCAACATGAAAATTCAGGAAATACAGAGAACACAACAAAGATATTCCTCAAGAAGAGTAACCCCAAGACATGTAATTGTCAGATTCACCAAGGTTGAAATGAAGGAGAAAATATTAAGGGCAGCTAGAGAGAAAGATTGAGTTAACTACAAAGGGAAGCCTATCAGACTAACACAGCAGATCTCTCTTCAGAAACCCTATAAGCCAGAAGAGAGTAGGGGCCAACATTCAACACTAAAAGAAAAAAGAATTTTTAACCCACAATTTTATATCCAACCAAACTAAGCTTCATAAGCAAAGGAGAAATAAAATCCTTTACAGACAAGCAAATGCTGAGAGGTTTTGTCACCACCAGGCCTGCCTTACAAGAGCTCCTGAAGGAAGCACTGAACATGGAAAGGAAGAACCAGTACCAGCCACTGCAAAAACATACCAAATTGCAAAGACCACTAACAGTATGAAGAAAATGCATCAATTAATGGGAAAAACAACCAGCTAGCATCATAATGACAGGATTAAATTTACACATAACAATATTACCCTTAAATGTAAACTGGATAAATTTCCCAATTAAAAGACACAGACTGGTCAACTGAATAAGTAGTCCACACCTATGGGTGTGTTGTATTCAGGAGACCCATCTCATGCAAAGACACACATGCTCAAAATAAAGGGATGAAGGAAAATTTACCAAGAAAATAAAAATAAATAAAAAAGCAGGGATTGCAATCCTAGTCTCTTATAGAACAGACTTTAAACCAACAAAGATCAAAAGAGACAAATAAGGGTATTACATAATGGTAGAGGGATCAATGCAACAAGAAGAGCTAACTATCCTAAATATATATGCACCAAATACAGAAACACCCAGATTCATAAAGCAAGTTCTCAGAGACCTACAAAAGGACTTAGACTCCCACACAATAATAGTGAGAGACTTTAACACCTCACTGTCAGTATTAGACAGATCAACAAGACAGAAAATTAACAAGGATACTCAGGACTTGAACTCAGCTCTGAACCACATGGACCTAATAGACATCTACAGAACTCTCCACCCCAAATCAACAGAATATACATTCTTCTCAGCACCACATCACACTTATTCTAAAATTGACCACATAATTGGAAGTAAAACACTACTCAGCAAAGGCAAAGGAACAGAAATCGTAACAAGTCTCTCATACCACAGTGCAATCAAATTAGAACTCATAATTAAGACTCATTCAAAACCACACAACTACATGAAAACTAGACAACCTGCTCCTGAATGACTACTAGGTAAATAACAAAATTAAGGCAGAAATAAAGAAGTTATCTGAAACCAATGAGAACAAAGACACAACATGTCAGAATCTCTGGGATATATTTAAAGTAGTGTGTAGAGGAAAATTTACAGAACTAAATGCCCACAAGAGAAAGCATGAAAGATCTAAAATCAGTACCCTAACATCACAATTAAAAGAACTAGAGAAGCAAGAGCAAACAAATCCAAAAGCTAACAAAAGACAAAAAGTTACTAAGATCAGAGCAGAACTGAAGGAGATAGACATGAAAACCCCTTTAAAAAAATCAATAAATCAATAGCTGGATTTTTGAAATTATCAATAAAATAGATAGACCACTAGCCAGATTAATAAAGAAGAAAAGAGAGAAGAATCAAATAGACGCAATAAAAATGATAAAGGGGCTATCACTACTGATCCCGCAGAAACACAAACTACCATCAGAGAATACCATGAACACCTCTACACGAATAAACTAGAAAATCTAGAAGAAATGGATAAATTCCTGGATACATAGTCCCTCCCAAGTCTAAACCAGGAAGAAGTTGAATCCCTGAATAGACCAACAAGAAGTTCTAAAATTGAGGCGGTAATTAGTAGCCTACCAACCAGAAAAAGTCCAGGACCAGATGGTTTCACAGCCAAATGCTACCAGAGCTACAAGGAGGAGCTGCTATCATTCCTTCTGAAACAATAGAAAAAGAGGTAACCTTCCCTAACTCATTTTATGAGGCCAGCATCATCCTGATACCAAAACCTGGAAGAAACACACACACACACACACACATACACACACACACACACACACAGAATTTTAGGCCAATATCCCTGACAACCATTGATGTGAAAATCCTCAATAAAATACTGTCAAACCAAGTCCAGCAGCACATCAAAAAGCTTACCCACTGTGATCAAGTTGGCTTCATCCCTGGGATGCAAGCCTGGTTTAACATACACAAATCAACAAATGTAATCCATCGCATAAACAGCCAATGACAAAAAACACATGATTATCTCAATAGATGCTGAAAAGGCCTTCAATAACATTCAACATCCCTTCATGCTAAAAACTCTCAATAAACTAGGTATTGATGAAATGTATCTCAAAATGATAAGAACTATTTATAACAAATTCACAGCCAACATCATACTGAATGGGCAAAAGCTGAAAGCATTCTCTTTGAAAACTGGCACAAGACAAGGATGCCTACTCTCACCACTCCTATTCAACATATTATTGGAAGTTCTGGCCCGGGAAATCAGGCAAGAGAAAGAAATTAAGCGTTTTCAAATAGGAAGAGAGTAAGTCAAATTGTCACTGTTTGCAGATGACATGATTGTATATTTAGAAAAAAAAACATCATCTCAACCCAAAATCTCCTTAAGCTGATAAACAACTTCAGCAAAGTCTCAGGATACAAAGTCAATGTGCAAAAATGCAAAAATCACTAGCATTCCTATACACCAATAACAAACCAACAGAGGGCCAAATCATGAGTGAACTCGCATTCACAGTAAATACAAAGAGAATAAAATACCTAGGAATACAACTTACAAGGGATGTGAAGGACTTCTTCCAAGAAAACTACAAACCACTGCTCAAGGAAATAAGAGAGGACACGAACAAATGGAAAAACATTCTATGCTTGTGGTTAGGAAGAATCAATATCATGAAAATGGCCATACTGCCCAAAGTAATTTATAGATTCGATGTTATCCCCATCAAACTCCTATTGACTTTCTTCACAGAATGAGAAAAAAACTACTTTAAATTTTATATGGAAGCAAAAAAAGAGCCTGCATAGCCAAGACAATCCTAAGCAAAAAGAACAAAGCTAGAGGCATCATACTACTTGACTTCAAATTATACTACAAGGCTATAGTAACCAAAACAGCATGACATTGGTACCAAAACAGATACATAGACCAACGGAACAGAACAGAGGCCTCAGAGATAACAACAGACATCTACAGCCATCTGATCTTTGACAAACCGGACAAAAACAAGCAACAGGGAAAGGATTTCCTATTTAACAAATGATGTTGGGAAAACTGGCAAGTCATGTGCAGAAAACTAAAACTAGACCCCCTCCTTACACCTTATACAAAAATTAATTCAAGATGGACTAAAGACTTAAACTTAAGACATAAAACCATAAAAACCCTAAAAGAAAACCTAGGCAATACCATTCAGGACATAGGGGTGAGTAAAGACTTCATGACTTAAACACCAAAAGCAATGGCAGCAAAAGCCAAAATTAACAAATGGGATCTAATTAAGCTAAAGAGATTCTGCACAGTAAATGAAACTACTATCAGAGTGAACAGGCAACCTACAGAATGAGAGAAAATTTTTGCAATCTATCCATATGACAAAGGGCTAATATCCAGAATGTATAAAGAACTTAAACAAATTTACAAGAAAAAAAAACATCAAAAAGTGAGTGAAGAATATGAATGGAAACTTCTCAAAAGAAGACATTTATGCAGCCAAGAAGCATATGAAAAAAAGCTCATCACTGGTCATCAGAGAAACACAAATCAAAACCACAATGAGTTACCATCTCACGCCAGTTAGAGTGGCGATCATTAGAAAATCAGTAAGCAACAGATGCTAGAGAGGAAGTGGAGAAATAGGAACACTTTTACACTGTTGATGGGAGTGTAAATTGGTTCAACCATTGTGGAAGACATTGTGGTGATTCCTCAAGGATCTAGAACCAGAAATACCATTTGATCCAGTATATACCCAAAGGATTATAAATCATTCTACTATAAAGACACATGCATATGTGTGTTTACTGTGGTACTGTCTACAATAAAAAAGACTTGGAACCAACCCAAATGCCCATCAATGATAGACTAGATAAAGAAAATATGGCACATACATACCATGAAATACTATGTAGCCATGAAAAAGCATGAGTTTATATCCTTTGCAGGGACATGGATGAAGCTGGACACCATCATTCTCAGCAAACTAACAAAAGAACAGAAAACCAAACACCACGTGTCCTCACTCATAAGTGGGAGTTGAACAATGAGAACACATGGACACAGGGAGGAGAATATCACACACTGGGGCCTGTTGGGGTTGGGGGCTAGGGGATGGATAGCATTAGGAGAAATAGCTAATATAGATGACGGGTTGATGGGTGCAGCAAACCACCATGGCATGTGTATAACTTTTTAGAAAATCTGCATTCTGCACATGTACCCCAGAACTTAAAGTATAATAATAAAAAACTAGCTGTTAGTTTTGTTTTCAGAAATAAATGTAACTTTTTTTCTCTCTCCTTAAATACATATATGTTGAATGTGTTTGTGTACATACGTATGTTTGTGGTGTCTGCAGGTCAAACGTATATTAGTGTGTTCTTAGTGAATGCAGAATACTGATTTCTTTTTTCTTATTTTATTTTCCTTTTGGAAATAATGACATGAAATTTGCCAGCAGCACAGTTCTTTAGCTGAATATTACATCGAAATGAAGCCACTGAAAATAAATAACAAGAGACAACTGCAAATAAAAAAACATGAGTGTTTGCTTGTATCAGCAGGAAAAATATGTCATTTTCATTCAACTGAAAATTTTTTCTGCATTTTAAATAACGCAAACACATTAGTGGCAATGTTATAATATATGTTTATTTTCCACAAATGGGTTTTATCAGGAACTAAAACAATAAATTTTACAGCAATTTTGCTGTTTTTAAAAATTTTTTGCACTAATCACATGTAATAATTTTTTTTCGATTTTTCATTTTTTTCTAAAAAAAAAAAAAAAAGAACAAGGAAACCTGTGCAGAACATGCAGGTTTGTTACATAGATATATGTGTGCCATGGTGGTTTGCTAAACCTACTGACCCATCCTCTAAGTTTCCTTCCTTCACCCCCCACCCCAACAGGCCCTGGTGTGTGTTGTTCCACTCTCTGTGTTCACGTTTTCTCAATGTTCAACTCCTACTTTTGAGTGAGAACATGCAGCATCTGGTTTTTTTATTCCTATGTGAGTCTGCTGAGGATGATGGCTTCCAGCTTCATCCACGTCTCTGCAAAGCACATGATCTCATTCCTTTTTATGGCCTCATAGTATTCCATGGTGTATATGTACCACATTTTCTGTGTCAGTCTATCATTGATGGGCATTTGGGTTTGTTCTATGTCTTTGCTATTGTAAATAGTGCTGCAAAAAATATATGTGTGCATGTGTTTTTATAGCATGATTTATATTCCTTTTGGTATATACCCAGTAATGGGATTGCTTGGTCAAATGGTATTTCTGTTTCTAGATCCTTGAGGAATTGGCAAATCACATTGCAGTTTGATTCACATTTCTCTGATGATCTGTGATGTTGAGCTTTTTTTCATATGCTTGTTGGCCATATAAATATCTTTTATTGAGAAATGTCGGTTCATATCCTTTGTCTACTTTTTGATGGAGTTGGTATCTTTTTCTTTTAAATATGTTTAAGTTCCTTGTAAATTCTGGATGTTAGAACTTTGTCAGACAGATAGATTGCAAAAATTGTCTCCCATTCTGTAGGTTGCCTGTTTACTCTAATGACTTTTTTTTTCCCCCATGCAGAAACTTTTTAGCTTAATTAGATTCCATTTGTCAATTTTGGCTTTTGTTGCAATTGCTTTTGGAGTTTTTGTCATGAAGTCTTTGCCCATGCTTGTGTCCTGAAGGGTATTGCCTATGTTTTCTTCTAGGGTTTTTATTGTTTTGAGTTTTACATTTAAGTCTTTAATCAATCTTGAGTTAACTTCTTTATAAGGTGTAAGGAAGAGGTCCAGTTTCATTTTTCTAAATATGGCTAGCCAGTTTTCCCAGCACCATTTACTGGATTGAAGATCCTTTCCCCATTGCTTGTTTTTGTCAGGTTCGTTGAAGATCAGATGGTTGTAGATGTGTGGCGTTATTTCTGAGGTCCGTGTTCTGCTCCATTGGTTCATCTGTCTGTTTTGGTACCAGTACCATGATGTTTTGTTTACTATAGCCTTATAGTATAGTTTGAAGTCAGGTAGCATGATGCCTCCAGCTTTGTTCTTTTTGCACAGAATTGTCTTGGCTATACAGAGTCTTCATTGGTATCATATAAAATTTAAAATAGTTTTTTCTAATTCATTGAGGAATGTCAATGGTAGTTTGAAAGGAATGGCATTGAATCTCTAAATTACTTTGGACAGTATGGCCATTATCACAATATTGATTCTTCTTATCCATGAGCATGGAACTTTTTTCCATTTGTTTGTGTCCTCTCATGTTTTCTTGAGCAGTGATTTGTAGTTCTCCTTGAAGAGGTCCTTGACATCCCTTGTTAGCTGTTTTCCTAGGTATTTTATTCTCTTTTTAGCAATTGTAAATGGGAGTTCATTCATGATTTGACTTTCTGTTTGCCTATTGTTGGTGTAAAGGAATGCTAGTGATTTTTGCACATTGATTTTGTATCCTGAGACCTAGCTGAAGTTGCTTATCAATTTAAAGAGTTTTTGGGTTGAGACGATGGAATTTTATAAATAGAAAATCATGTCATCTGCGAACAAAGACAACTTGACTTCCTCTCTTTCTGTTTGAATACCCTTTATTTCTTTCTCTTGCTTGATTTCCCTGGCCAGAACTTCTAATACTATGTTGAACAGGAGTGGTGAGAGAGGGCATCTTCATCTTGTACTGATTTCAAAGGAAATGTTTCCAGCTTTTGACTATTTAATATGATAGGGGCTGTGGATTTGCCATAAATAACTCTTATTATTTTGAGATATGTTTCATCAGTACCTAGTTTATTGAGAGTTTTTAACATGAAGGGATGTTCAATTTTATCAAAGACCATTTCTGCATCTATTGAGATAACCATGTGGTTTTTGTCTTTGGTTCTGTTTATGTAATGGATGACATTTATTAATTTTCATATGATGAACCAGCCTTACATCCCAGAATGAAGCCGACTTGTTTGTTGTGGATAATTTTTTTTGATGTGTTGTTGGATTGAGTTTGCCAGTATTTTATTGAGAATTTTTTCATCAATGATCATCAGGGATATTGGCCTGAAGTTTTCATTTTTTGTTATGTCTCTTCTTGTTTTTGGTATCAGGATAATGCTGGCTTCATAAAATGAGTTAGAAAGGAGTCCCTTCTTTTCAGTTGTCTGGGATAATTTCAGAAGGAATGGTACCAGCTCTTCTTTGTATTTCTGGTAGAATTCATCTGTGAATCCATATGGCCCTGGGCTTTCTTTTTTGTTGTTGGTAGTCTATTAATTACTGATTCAATTTCATAACTTTCTATTGTTCTAATCAGGGATTCAACTTCTTCCTGGTTTAGTCTTGGCAGGGTGTATGCATCTAGGAATTTATCCATTTTTTTCTAGATTTTCTAGTTTATTTGTGTATTGGTGTTTATAGTATTCTCTGATGGTAGTTTGTATTTCTGTAAGGTCAGTGGTGATATTTCCCTTTTTCATTTTTTATTGTGCCTATTTGATTCTTCTCTCTTCTTATTAGTCTAGCTAGCAGTTTATCTATTTTTGTTAATTTAAAAAAAAAAACAGCTCCTGAATTTGTTGGGTTTTTGGAGTTTTTTTCATGTTTCTATCTCTTCTCTCTCTTCCCTGATCTTAGTTATTTCTTGTCTTCTGCTAGCGTTTGGATTAATTTACTCTTGTATCTCTAACTCTTTTCATTGTGATATTAGAGTGTTGATTTGAGATCTTTCTTGCTTTCTGATGTAGGCATTCAGTGCTATAATTTTCCCTGTTACTACTGCTTTAGCTGTGTCCGAGAGATTCTGGTACATTGTCTCTTTGTTTTTATTGTTTTCAGAAAACTTTTTTATTTCTGACTTAATTTTATTATTTTCCCAGATATCATTCAGGAGCAGTTTGCTCAATTTCCATGCAGTTGTGTGCTTTTGAGTGAGTTTCTTAATCCTGAGTTCTGATTTGATTGCACTGTGGTCTGAGAGACTGTTATAATCTCAGTTCTTTTGCATTTACTGAGAAGTGTTTTACTTTCATTCATGTGGTTGATTTTAGAATAAGTGTCATGTGGCACTGAGAATAATGTATATTCTGTTGATTTGGGGTAGATAATTCTGTAGATGTCTACCAGGTCCACTTGATCCAGAGCTGAGTTCAAGTCCTGAATATCCTTGTTAATTTTTTGTCTTATTGATCAGTCTAATACTGACAGTAGGGCGTTAAAGTCTCCTTCTATTATTGTGTAAGAGTCTAAGTCTTTTGTAGGTCTCTAAGAACTTGTTTTATGAATCTGTGTGCTCCTGTATTGAGTGAATATATATTCAGAATAATTAGTTCTTCTTGTTGAATTGTTTTCTTACCATTATGTAATCTCCTACTTTTTTTTTTTTTTTTTTTTTTACCTTAGTTGGATTAAAGATTAAAGTCTGTTTTGTCAGAGACTAGAATTGTAATCTCCACGTTTTTTTTTTTTTTCCCTTTCCATTTGCTTGGTAAATTTTTCTCCCTCTATTTTGAGCCCATTTCTTTCTTTGCATGTGAGATGGGTCTCCTGAATACAGCACACCACTGGGCCTTGACTCCTTATCCAATTTGCCAGTCTCTGTCTTTTATTTGGGATAGTTAGCCCATTTACATTTAAGGTTAGTATTGTTTTTTGTGAATTTAATCCTGTCATCATGATGCTATTTGGTTACTTTGCACACTAGTTGATGCAGTTTTTCATAGTGTCATTGGTTGTTATGTTTTTGTGTATTTTTGCAGTGGCTGGTACCGGTTTTTCCTTTCCATATTTATTGCTTCTTTCAGGAGTTCTTGCAGGGTAGGCCTGGTGGTAACAAAATCCCTCGGCATTTGCTAGTCTAGAAAGGATTTTATTTCTCCTTCACTTACGAAGCTTAGTTTGCCTGGATATCAAATTCTGGGTTGAAAATACTTTGTTTAAAAAGAATGTTGAATACTATTCTCCAATTTCTTCTGGCTTGTAGAGCTTCTGCTGAGAGATCTGCTGTGGTCTAATGGGCTTCCCTTGGTAGGTAACCTGGTCTTTTCCTCTGGCTGCCCTTCATTTCGACCTTGAAGAAACTGATGATTATGTGTCTTGGGGTTGATCTTCTCATGGAGTATCTAACTGGTGTTCTCTGTATTTTCTGAATTTGCATGTTGGCTTGTCTTGCCAGGTTGGGGAAGTTCCAGATAATATCCTCAAGGGTGCTTTCCAGCTTGTTTCCATTCTCCCCATCACCTTCTGGTACTCCACTCAATCACAGGTTGTGTCTTTTTGTGAAATCTCATATTTTTTGAAGGCTTTTTCATTTCTTTTCATTATTTTTTTTTCTATTCTTGTCTGCATGTCTTATTTCAGTAAGGTGGACTTCAAATTCTGATATCTTTTCTTCCACTTGGTGGATTTGGCTTTTGATACTTGTGTATGCTTCACAAAGTTCTTGTGGTGTGTTTTTCAGCTCCATCAGGTCACTTATGTTCCTCTCTAAACTGGTTTTCCTAGTTTGCAATTCCTGAAACCTTTTATCAACATTCCTAGCTTCTCTGCAGTGGGTTAGAATATGCTCCTTTAACTAATTGCAGTTTTTTATTACACATCTTGTAAAGCCTATTTCTGATCGATTCGTCCATCTGATCCTCTGTCCAGTTCTGTGTCCTTGATGGAAAGATGTTGTAATCATTTGGAAGAGAAGAGGCATTCTGGTCTCTTGGGTTTTCATTATTTTTTCATTGATTCTTTCTCATCTTTGTGAGTTTGTCTAGTTTTGGTCTTTGAGGCTGCTGACCCTTGCATGGGGTTTTCGTGGGGGCCTTTTTGTTGTTGTTTTGTTGTTGATGCTGTTGTTATTCCTTTCTGTTTGTTTTTCTTTCAATAGACAGGTCCCTCTTCTGTAAGACTGCTGCAGTTTCCTGGGGGTTCACTTAAGGCCCTTTCATATGATTTGTTCCCATGCCTGGAGATGTCACTCAAAGAGGCTAGAGATCAGCAAAGATGAGTGCTTGCTTCTTCTTCTGAGACCTCTGACCTTGAAAGGCACCAACCTGATGCCAGTAGGATCACTACTGTATAGGGTATCTGACAATCCCAGTTGGAGGGTATCACCCAGTTGGGTAGCATGGGGAGCAGGACCCTTTAATAAAGCACTTTTTCCCTTGGTTGAGAGGGTGTGTTTTGCTGGGGGGAAACCTACTCATCTGAGCTGCCCAGATTCCTCAAAACAACCAAGAAGAGAAGCTAAGTCTGCTGGTCTTCAGAGATTTTGGCCACCCCTCCACCTAGGGGCTCAGGCCCAGGGATATCCAAATTCTCTCCCTGAGCCTCTGGGTGAAGTTTTTGGAGATCCTGCAAGGAAGCCCCACCCACTGAGGAAGAACAGGTCAGGTTAAACCTCAAGAGGCACTCTGGCTGCAGAGTGCCACAGCTGGTGTGTTGGGCTGTGGGGACAAGTCTTGGGACCAAGGCTTCCACCCTCCCTGGCTCCAGGAAAGAAAAAGTACAGCCTGGAGCTATAGAAATGGATGCCACCCTTCCCCTGCCCAGGGATCTTAGAGTATTAGGCAGTTGCCAATCCCAGTGCTTGCTGCTGCCCCTACGCCAAGCAACTCAAAGGGCTTAAACAGCCGGCAGCTGCAGCCAGTGCTGGTCACCCCTCCCATCAGAAGTTCTGTGGGCTTAAGCAGATTCCAGCTGAGATATTGTCAGAATCTGTGTGTTCTGGGGTTGGGATGCTAGGCCCTGGAGGCATGGGTTCATGAGTGGGATCTTCCGACCCATGGGCTGCACAGTTTTGTGGAAAAAACACTTTCCTTGGCTGGTTAGCATGCTCACTCACCACCTCCCTTGGCTGGAGGGAGGGGGGTTCCCCTTCCCCATGTGGCTCTCAGGTGGGCGGCCTCATCATACTGCTTTTCCTTCTTTCTGTGAGTCATGCCAGCCTTCTAGCCCATTTTGATGAGAGAACCTGGATTGCCAGTAAAGGAGTCACACACTTATTATGGTTTATTTTTGAAAGGAGCCTTCAAACGCCCCTGCTTCTAGTTGGCCATCTTGGCCCTGCCCCCCTGTTATTTTTATTTATTGCTAACATAGCTTAATTCTGCTTCAATTCTCCAGAATTCCTGTCAGATATCAAATTCAGGAGGTATAAGTACCACTTTCCTCCCCGCACAAAATAACACACAGAGTGGATATACTTTTTGCATTAACATTGTGCACACTGGAGAAGAAATAGCCTAAAGGCATTGCCAAATTCTTGATATGGGGGTGGATACTGCTATTTATTCGTTTGGTCCTAACCCAAAATGAAATGCAGTGCTTGAAGTGGAGTAGATATTTAAGACATATAATGGGCTCCTTGTTATTTTATTTAAATATTATTATTATACAGAGTTTGAAGGGGCCTAATGTCCACATTGTTTACACTCAAAGCAAGCAGACACAAATCTATGTTTGATTATACAAAGTGATAGAGAATCACAGCCATACAAGTTAGTTCATTCTATTTTTGGAAAACTGTACAGGAAAAAGTCCTTAACTATATTAAGCTTAATTCAGTACCTCAACTGTGAGTGATGGCTTAACTTTACAGAGATTCAAAAAAGATCAAACTGCTTTTAAATTTTCAGTTGTATTCTTAATTTAGACTAAGTGTTACTTCTCTGTGCCCTTTTACCAACCTGTGTTTGATGCTATAATAAACTTGCCCAACAATCAGTTAATATATGTGGTGAGTAGGTGCATAAATGTAGACTGTGAGCACTTTGAGTGAAAGGAATATACTTTTCATTGTATCCCCTGTAAGTAGTAGTTAGTGCAATGCCTGTTACATAGCAAGTGATGTGTAAATGTTTGATTAAAGGAGGATGGGAGGAAGAATGCGGGGGAGGAAAATGGAAGAAATATATAGAAGGATAATGATTTATGTTATCTTTGCTGATTTTGATGTTTAATAGGGCAGACACATTGATTGAGTGCAGTGTGCCTTGGTTAGCACATTTTATATATTTATATAAATATGACATATAAATATGGTATATTGTTTATATATACTTAGATATATAAATATATATTATATAGGTATATAAATATGAATGTTAAAACTATTCATAGTGTCTCTAGTCTAGGCTAATCTTGACTTTTTATACACAAGGATGTATTTTTCCTTGAATGATAGGACTTTATGTTAATGAAACAATCACTTGAGATGCCTAAAACTCACTTTTGACATTTTATCACTAAACTTTACTACTGTTATTCCACCTAGATACACCCAATCCTAAGTGGTATTACTTGAGGGAGAGGTAAGAAACTCTAACAGTTCATCACGGTCCCATGTATCTTGAAAGGCTTAGGAACAAACAAAACAAGCAAAAATATTGAAGCCCTCTGTTATAATGTAGCTATATTATTTAGAAAAGGAAACATATGGATTAAGTCAGTCAGTAATGGCCAAGGTAAAAAGAAAATTTTGATCCTTGTTTTAAGTCACCTAAACTGATGTTTCCTTGGGTTGGTAGAACTTTGACATGTTATTTTTGTACTGATGGTGTCGGGGGCCTATGGTAAGGAGGGGTAAGGAAACTAACTTACACATAATTATTATAGATGCCCCAATTTTCATTTGGACTTAGAGTTTCATTGTCATGTATAAATCCCAAGTCAGTAGAAATGCTTATTAGATTTCTGTCTGGACCCCATTTGAGATTCTGATAAACAGAGAATGTTTCTTTAAGACTGGTGAGTAACTATATTAGCCTGCAGGAGGAAGCATTAAAAGTCTGTATTTTCTATGCATCAGCTCAGCACGGTAGAAAGAGGTATCTTCAGGACATTGTGCTAGTGAGAAAAATCAACCAGGAAGACAGCTACTTTCAGAAGTTTTTAAAATTTAGTACATGGAAAATAGGGCAGGCAGTCTGTTTCATGGTAAATGCTTTAGTGTTACACAAAATAAGAATATTAGCATATTAGGAAGGGTATTAGGAAGAAGAGTCAAAGTGGTCAAATAGATGGCATCTGAATGTATAGGAAAAGAGACTGAAAAAAATTAGTGAAGCAGGAAAATTAAGCAAAACTGTGCAATGCAATATTTAATCATGTCCAAGTACAATGTAATGCTGAGTACTGAATACACATATATTCCCTCCCATAAATACATATATACATTAAGCCCACCCATGTATATTCAAGTGCATCTATAGTCTCATCAATTCAACCATATAGTAAAGTCTGCACAGGTGCATGCATATGCAAATGTGTGTGACAAATATGTTTAAAACCACTTGTCAAAATAAAACTATATGAAAAGAACAGTCTACTTTAGTTTGTAATTGGTGGCATTCTTTTTTCTTTTCGCACAAATAAGTATACTGCTATTGTATTACAAAAACACTTTCACAAATTAACTCATTTTATCCTCAACAACAATCCTATGAAATAGGTACCATTATTATGATTCTCCACTTATGAGATGAGCAAACATCATCATCAACAATATCCTTATATTTCAGTTACTGTGATATCAGCTCTTGAGATATTTAAGATACAGCTGGGATCTTCCCTGGGAAAGAGGCTTACTTCAGAGAGAGAAGATGGATGAACTCAGCCATTAGCTGACCTTGTGGCTTCTTGCCTTTCACAATTGTTATTTGATTTTCTATCGAGTATTCCCAAATCTCAAGTTTCACTTTCTCCTTTAGTAACATAAAGCCTGCTTACGTTTAGCCTCTCCTTTTACTCTTCTCAGAGCCCAGAGTATACGGAAAATGCTCTCTCTTCCATTTTCCTGTTGAGGTTGCTCTAGCATCTCTAGCATACTTTTTATTTTTTTCATATTGAAGCACCTAAATTAAGGAATTTCACAGCAGGTTAACCTATTCTTCTACTTGACACATCACTGACTGTCACCTTAGCAAGCAGTCCTTGTTAGTAAAGTCCCATAGGTTTTAAGGTGGTGGTGAACCACCTTAACTACAATGACCTTATTAAGAAAAAAGATGGCCTTTTAGATTTGGGACTGAAATAAGCCATTCATTCTATGTTTCAGCTGAAACACTGTAGTGAAGGAAAGGTGCCTATAGCAGCCCAAATTTGAAAAAAGGCTATATCTGATGCCTCTCCCTTGACATCTCAGAAGTGATAGATCATTGGGAAAAATAAGAAAACCCATCCAAACTTCTGCAACCTGAAAATACTCAGGTTGAAATGTATAAAAAATGAAATATATATAAATCATAGGGCTTGATTGAATCAAAGCTTTTCTGGATTGAGAAGGAATTTAGAAATCATGTAGTCCAGTGGCTTCCATTTCCTTATTTGTGTAATAGAAGAAAGAAATGGACCATGTCTAATTGATCTTTGTCACTTTAACAACACTTGATATAATTTCTGACACAGATGGTGTTTAATACATGTCTGTGGAGTTGTTTTACACTGAGAATTATGAGTGATTGGTTCAAGAGTACACAGATAGCAATGGAGGAGACTGTATTAATACCCTCCTCTGCTACCTTCTACCTGTGCTTCTTGCAATTTACAATAGGAAAGAGCCAATCATTATTATTTTTGGTTTTTGTTGAGATGGGGTCTTACTATGTTTCCCAGGCTGGTCTTGAACTCCTAAGCTTGAGCAGTCCTCCCACCTCAGCCTCCCGAGTAGCTGGGATTACAGGCACATGCCACCATGCCTGGCCAGGACGAGGACTATTTTAAAAGTCACATTTTAAACCATTGGAATGATAACCTGTACAAAAAACTCCTCAACCTTAGATGGATGTCAAGGCGAACATTAGTCATGCCCTTTGAAACTGCACAGTAATAGAACTTGGAATATTTACTTCTTGGCACTCCTCTTAACCTTTGTTTCTTTTCAAAATGGAAAAGCCACATGACTCTCCAATTCATAGCTGTGAAACTCAATCTATTTTCTTCACGGATACACAGTTTTAAAATGTATAAATATAAGCAAATTCATCCTAAGAGTACAATGTTCTCACATATCCATTTTCTAGGAATTCAGGCTAGGAAAATACAATTCTTCATTTTAGCCATAATTAATTACTCTGAAAGTATTACCTATTTCACCTATGGGACCACAAAGAAAGCATAAAAAGCAGGACAAGTTATAACAAGGCATCCTTCCCAGCATATTGCAAGCAGCAAGTGACGCTTAAGGGAATAGCCACACAGCCTCAAACGGTGCATTCTAGTAGGTTAATGTTATTGGAATTATTCACTTCTGAATTGCTTCTGGGAACAGCTACTTTGCACCTGACAGGACTCCTGTGGTTAACTGGAAAAAGAAACCAGTAAATTACTGAGCAGCACACATAATTAAGGAGTAGAGGAGGATTGAGGTGTTTTTGAATGTGCAGTGACTACAAAGAAAAATTAAGCAATGTAATTAGGTGACCAAAACCCCAGGTGTGCCAGTCTTTGTCTGCCACAACCCCAATCAGCTGCAGTTCTGAGAATTTTCCACCAATAACAGTATTAGATGTGCCCAGTCCTTGAGCCAGTTCTGACAAAAGCAGCCAGAAGGTCATCAATAATAGTGAGAGGCTTAAGTGCTAGGCATTGTTCAATACACTTGAATAGATTATTTTAATCCTTTAAATAGACCTATGAGGTAAAGATTATTAACCATTTTATAGGAGCAAACTCACGCACAAAGATGTTAAATAACTTGCTCATATATCTTAGTTAAGACGATTCTGCTATATGTCCCCCAAATTTCAGTGGCTTAACAGAATAGTTATTTCTTGCACACAAAATTTTACACAGCTTGTAAATGTCAAAGTACCTTGCTCAGTGTTACTTGCTTCATATTTAAAATTAATTTTCCAAGTCACCACTATTTATTTTTATACAATGAATCACTTTTGTTTCTGTACTCACTCATATTTCAGCATTTAGTAGTCCTGAACAGAAAGTGGAGAAACACAGCAATTTGCCAGGAAGTCAAGCCCACTAACAGTGATCTGCTGTGCGCACCAAGTTATTTGTTAAACCCCTGCTGAGGATCTCATGAAGCAGCAGCACCAAAACCAAAGTATGTGCCAAATTTAAAGTTTTTTTTGTTTGTTTTAGTTTTCAGATTCCACTAGACCACAACAGACTGCAAGGATGATCAAAAGAAAGCCCTGTTTAATACTTATTCAATTTTTAGAAACAAAAGCAATTACAGGAAAATAAAGTAATTCAGAGAGATCATGTGTGCTTACACATGTCTTCATGTGGCCTTTTTCTAACTTTAACCACCAAGGACTCTGACAGCTGAGAATTAGGAATAAAGTTGGTGACTGTTATTTTTACCTTATCAAAACCTTAGCTAAAAAAACAAACAAAAACAAAAAACAAAAAAAAACAATCAGCTGATGATGACAGCAGAGGGTGGTAGAGCTGAAGACCCAATTTTCATTTCTCAGGCTGATGGAGAGTGAATAAATACAGTTCCAAAACTTAACTTAACCAGAGCAACTAGGAAGTCTTTCCAACCTTACCTGATGGCTTGTGGTCAAAGCAAGGAAGTGTCATGGAAAGCATTGGGTAGTGATGGTACAAAAAAGGAACCTGAGAAAGGGAGAAAACAGCAACACCCTCCATAAAGGTGAGAAAGAGAAGATATGGGGAAAGCACTAAATTTCTTCATTGAAGGCCAATCTCAGAGGGGAACAGAGCAGTTACAATCTATGCTTTGGCTAAGAGTGGAAGTGAAGGAATGTAGGGACAGGACAATGGCTTGAAGAGGGCATCATTTAAGACTTAAAGGAAGAAATCAGGAATGCAGCTAAAGCACCCCACACACCCAGCAGTATTCCCACAGGGTGTGACCTGAAACTTTTGCATCTAATCTAACAAAGCCCCAGGCTAGCAGGCTGTTGCAGGGAAGGTGAGAAGCAGGGGTGAGGGCTAGCCAGAAAAGGCAGGGATCTCAGGCCATGTCATTAGCAACAAGGTGATTGCGTAATATGTCTTTTCACAACTGAGTTAGACATGTCCCAATAGTTATGATGGGAACAATTTAAATATACTGTATTCATTCCAGAAGTTTAACTATGTGGACGGTGGTTACACTTGACAAGATGACTTGTTACAGCACAACTTACATACTTGAAATGCACAAAAATTTAGTGTCATTTACAGTATCTTAAGATAAATTTCCCTTGAATAGGAATTCCTTTTCCAGTACTTTGAGGTCTACAAGACATATCTAGAAAATTTACTAATGTGGAAAATAAAGACTGCCTTAATTGAATGGTGGGAAGAAGGTGGAAGTCCTGTGTTCTTTTATTTTTGATAATTGCTTTAACACTGACCTGCAGTTGGCTGAGAGAGTTTCATATTTTCTTTAGACATCATTAGGTGCCGAAGCTTTTGCAGGGAAACTTTAATACAACATGAATTTTGCCATTTTGATAGCACTGATATTGCTCTTGGGTTCACCACTCCATTAGAACTATTGATTGTGAGATATATATATATCTCTCTCTCTCACACACACACACACACACAAATAAATTTGACACATACACACACACATATATATATCACAATCAATAGCTTTTGTGATTATATATATCACAATAGATTAATACACACACACACACACACACACACACACCATGGAATACTACTCAGTCATGAAAAAACAAAACAATAGCATTTGCAGCAACCTCGATGGAACTGGAGACCATTATTCTAAGTGAAGTAACTCAGGAATGGAAAACTAAACATCGTATGCTGTCACTCATAAGTGGGAGCTAAGCTATGAGGATCAAAGGCAAAAGAATAATACAATGGCCTTTGGGGACTTTGGGGAAAGTGTAGGAGTGAGGTGAAAGATACTGGGTACAGCATACACTGGTCGGGTGATGGGTACACAAAAATTTCAGAGATCATCACTAAATAATTTATTCATGTAACCAAATACCACCTGTTTTCCAAAAACCTTTTGAAATAAAAAAAGCACTATTGACTCGATTCATATTAAATTTTGTTACAAATCTTACAAAAGGGGATGATTCCGAGTATTTAGGTCCATATTTTATTTTAAGGCTGTATATTTGGTTTTCATAAATAGTCTGAGCCCATGGTGGCTGCCATCTTGCATTGCTGTCCCAACTAACCATTATCACCACAAAACAGATACAGGTATGTACTACATAATGAGGCTTCAGTCAATGACAGACGGTATATACCATGGTGATCCCATAGGATTATGATGGGGCTGAAAAATTCTTATTGCTTAGTGATGTCAGTCATAGCTGACTTAAAGTTTAGTACAACACATTACTCACAGGTGGTGATGATGGTGTAAACAAGCCTACTATGCTGCCAGTTGTATGAAAATATAGCACATATTATACAAGTATGTATACTATATAATATTAATACTTGGTAATGATAATAAATAACTATGTTACTGGTTTATGTATTTATTATATTTTGTTTTTTGAGACAGAGTCTTGCTCTGTCACCCAGGCTGGAGTACAGTGATTCCATCTCTGCTCACTGTAAAGTTTGAACCAATTTACCTCCCAGGTTCAAATGATTTTCCTGCCTCAGCCTCCTGAGTAGCTGGGACTACAAGTGTTAGCCACCACATCCAGCAAATTTTTGCTCTTTTAGTAGAGACAGGGTTTCACCATATTGCCTAGGAGGCTAGTCCAGAACTCCTGACCTCAAATGATCTGCCTGCCTTGGCCTCCCAAAGTGCTGGGATTACAGGCATGAACCACTGTGCCCAGACTGCATTTACTGTAATTTTTAACATGATTTTAGAGTGTACTCCTTCTACTTATTAAAGACAAAAAATTAACTAAAACAGCCTCAGGCAGGTCCTTCAGGAGTTATTCCAGAAGAAGTCATTGCTGTCATAGGAGATGACAGCTCCATGTGTGTTACTGCCCTTGAAGACCTTCCAGTGGTACAAGATGTGGAGGTGGAAGACAATGATACTGATGATCCTGACTCTGTGTAGACCTTGGCTAATGTGTGTTTATGTCTTACTTTTTAACAAAAATTTTAGAAAGTTAAAAAAGCATCTAAAAATAGAAAAGTTATAAAATAAAATTAATGAAAGAATTTTGTACAGGTATATAATGTGTTTGTATTTTAGTTAATTGCTAATATTAAAAAGTTACAAAGTTTAAAACGTTTAGAGGCTGGGTGCAGTGACTCACGCCTGTTATCCCAGCACTTTGGGAGGCTGAGGCAGGCGAATGGCTTGAGTTCAAGAGTTTGAGACCAGCCTCAGCAACATAGTGAATCTTTTTCTCTACCAAAAAATTAAAAATTAGCTGGTGGTTTGGGACTGTAGTTCCAGCTACTCCTGTGGGTGAGGGGGGAGGACCACTTGAACCTGGGAAATAGAGGCTGCTGTAAGCCACTGCACTTCAGCCTAGATGACAGAGTGAGACCCTGTCTCAAAAAAATATTTGTAAAGTAAAAAAGTTACAATTAACCTAAGGTTGAAGGAAGAAAAATATTCTTTTATAAATTTAGTGTATCCTAATTGTACAGTGTAGGCCTTCACAAATTCACTAACCACTCACTGACTCACCCAGAGCAGCTACCAATCCTGCAAGCTCCATTAAACAGTAAGTGCTCTATACAGGTGTACTATATTTTATCTTTAATAGCATATTTTGACTGTACTTTTTCTATGTTTAGATGTTTTTAAATACACAAACACTCACTATTGCATTATAATTGCCTACCATATTCAGAACAGGAACATGATGTACTCTTTTGTAGCCTAGGAGCAACTGGCTATATTGTATAGCCTAGGTGTGGAGTAGGCTATACTATCTAGGTTGTATAAATATACTCTATGATGTTTGCACAACAACCAGATTGCTTAGGACAGATATCTCAGAACATATCCCCATCATTAAGTGGTATTTGACAAAGCTGACATAACTAAACACCAAAAAGGATACATTTTACTATATTTAAAGTATACCTTAAGTTTGAAAACTAAAGAAGTAATAGTAAAATGGTAATTGTATAATTCAGGCAGATATACAATTGTGTACTGAAAAATTGTTTATTTTTTTTCTGAATACTTGAATTCTTTCATAATACAATAGTAAAGATAAAGTTAAAGACGATCGTAAAGCAAACAAACAAAACAGGAAACAAAACCAATTCTACAGGTTAGGGAAATTATCTGCTATGTCAAGAAACAACTATTCTAGGGAGATACCCAATGATTTATATTTGTTGTGGCCATATTTGTCCTTAAAGTTTTTGGTGTAGCTGTTTCTAATAAGGTTGTGCATGGCTAAAAAGGTCCTAGCAACATGTTCTCCAGCTTATAAAATACCAAAACTCACATCTTCTTCTTATTGGGGTTATTACTGGTTATGCCAAGATCAGAACAATTCTTGTGATCCCACACTGTTTTTCCAGGGCAAAGGTTTGAGTAGATGAACACTCAAATATTTTGGTAAGGTCAACTTTACTTATTTCAGAGATAAATTTCCTGTTATTTGTGGTATCTACAAAGCATATTTGCCCAATTTCCACAGCAGATTTGTGTATACTTTAGTTAATGCTTTCTGTTTGAGGGCTGCAACATTGAAGGGTCAAAGGTAATGGTTTGAAATTTTTTTATTAAAATGTGTATCTTCTTAGGTCATTATTTTAAGAAATGAGTAAAAATAAGGTTGGTATATCTAGAAGAGTAACCCGATTTTATTTGCTTGAAAATATTAGGATGTTTTATGCATATTAAAATCCAAAATTTTACTAGATTATGTCTACATACAGGGCTATTTTTCTATTAACTTATCCAGAACAAAAGTTGACATTTTTCTTCCTATTCATGAGCATTGTTTTCTCAGATCCAGAGAATTTCATTTGTAATGTTTATTCATTTTAAATGGTTTTGTTGCCTTTTTAGGACACCTAAACTTTATAGTTTCAATTTCCATTTTCCATACTTATTTACTGATTAATACTTTGTTTTGTTTTATACTCAATTTTGACGAAGGAAGGGTAAAGACACAATATTAGATTTTCTTCGTATCACATATTTATGTCATTTTTAAAAATCTTCCATTCTTTTTAATCATTGGTACATTTGCATCTCCTTGTATTGTTTTTGTTATCTGTATCTTTTTGTTTCTCTGTTTTTTATTATTATTAAACTTTTTTTTTAAGAGACATGATCTCACTGTGTTGCCCAGGCTGTCGTTCGGTGGCTATTTACAATCATACGACATACAGCCTCAAACTCCTGAGCTCAGGTGATCCTTCTGCCTCAGTTTCCTAAGTAACCAGCAAAATGGGTACAGGCCACCATACCTGGTTCATTAAACATTTTTTCTGTGATGCCATAAGCTTGAGCCTAAAAGAATGTCTTCTTAACATTGTATTCAAGAATCAAAGCATAGGGAATTTTTAGCACTTTTCCATAGGTTCCTTGTAAATATTTTCTCTTTTCTTTCCTTGGACCTACTTACCGGCCACTTGGAGAAGACTGCCAGATATTTGGAATCATAAATACCAATAAATAAAATTGAAACTCTCTTCTAAAGGAGCAAATATCTGGCTCAGAAACAGTTATTGTTACAATTGAGAGATAGGTATACCACCTCATAAAACCATTTCACAATATTTTCTCATTTTTTAAAGTAGTTGAAATAAACAAGCTAATGCACACAAAAGAAAAAGTCATAGCATCCCTATCCTTGGACTTAAACTGGGAGAAAGTTTTGTGTGGTTGCTTCCTAACTCAACTTCTGATATTTACATTGTGCAGCTCTGTAATTTTCTACTACTTATTTTCTGACACTGGGATAGGAAAAACGCAAACATAAAAATGAAAAACTGTATCTACAAGCCTACACTACTACCTGTGCTCTTCACATTTCTGATTTGATATACATCATTATAGTTGTGAAAACCATACTGCGAAGGAGAGGTACTAGGTGTGTGGCCTGTGCATCATATTTTGCCTTACTCGATATTGGTATTTGAGCAGTAGGGAACTAGATATAAATATCCTAACTGACCTTGGATATTTGTTTCAGTGCTTATTGCCTAACTCAAGGCACCTTATCAACTTTAAGCCTGAGTTTGCTGTTTTAAGTAGAAACCCATGTTTCAGCCACTGGTTCTTAACCTTAGTTGAAATCCTTAGATCTTTTAGTTAATAGACCTTCCTTCCAGATTCTGATAATCATTTTCAATGTTTTTACATTATTATGAATTTTTTTTAACTTTTTCTATATATTCATAGATAATTTAATGAGAAAGTAGAAAAGAAGAGGGTATGAACTAGGTTACACATACATCATTTTAAAGTGATTTCCTGAATGTTCTCAAATGTGGGCTTGAGTTTTCTGACTCTTCGCTTACTGGTCATTTCTATCACACCTTACTTATCTTTCACTGTCTGTCATATATCTATCTATCTTCTATCTATCTATCTATCTATCTATCTATCTATCTATATCTATCTAGCCACCTATCTATTATCTATCAATCTATCTGTCTATGTATCTATTTATCTTTAAATTGTTATTTAAAATAAAACTCCAAAACTGTCTTTACCCCAAACTGAAAACCTGAACCTTTTGAGTAACTCCCTATTCCTTGCTACCAACAATTGCTGGTAACCGCTATTCTCCTTTCTGTCTCTATGAATTGAATATTCTAGGAAACTCTTATAAGTGGAATTATACAATAATTGTCTTTTTGTGCCTGCCTAATTTCATTTAATAAAATGTGTCTAAGGTTTACCCATATTTCAGTGTATAATTTATTTTTTAGACAAAATAACATTCTATTGTGTGTATATGCCACATTTAAAAAAATCTATTCATCTATCAATAGACATTCAGGCTGTTTCCAGATTTTGGCTATTGTGAATAATGCTGCTATGAACATTGGTGTATAAATATCTGTTCAAGTCACTGCTTTTAAATCTTTTTTATATATACCTAAATGTGGAGTCATTGGATAATAAGATAATTCTATGCTTAATTTTTTGAGGAACCACCATAACGTTTTTCACAGTAGCTGCATAATTGCAGATTCCCAACAACAATGCACAGGGGTTTCAGTTTTTCCACATCCTTGCCAATATTTGTTATTTTCTGTTTTGTTTTGAATAATAACCACTTCAATGGGTATGAACTTGTATCACATTTTGGTTTTGATTTGCATTTCATTTATGATTATTGTGCTTGGGCATCTTTTCATGTCCTTATTGGCCAGTTGTATATCTTCTTAGGAGAAATGTCTATTCAAATAATTTGCCCATTTTTTAATAGAGAATTGTTGTTGTTGAGTTGTAGTATATTTTGCTGAAGGAATCCCTTTAGTAGTCTTTTAGAGTTATTCTACTGGTATGAAATTATTTCAACCTTTTAAAATCAGGGAATATCTTCATTTCTCTTTTGTTTTTGAAGGACAGTTTTGACAGTTATAGAATTCTTGGTTGACAGTTGTTTTTGGGGCTTCCACAGTTTTACATGAGAAATACCATGCTTTATCATATTGGTAATCCCTTGTATGTGATGTTTCACTTCTCTCCTGCTGTATTTATTTTTCTCTCTGTATCTCTGTCTTTTATCAGTTTGATGATAATATGGCAACGTGGGTCTCTCTGAGTGCATTCTACTTGAAATTCATTTACATTAGCTTTATAGATTCATATCTTTCATGAAATTTGGGAAGTTTTTAGCCATTATTTATTCATTATGTTTTTTTTCCCCTCTTTCTCTCTTCTCTTTCTGGAACTTCCAAAATGTGTATGTTACCCAACTTGATGGTATTCCACAGGCATCATTAAGCTTGGTTCACATTACTTTGTTCTTTTATCTTTCTCCTTGGAGTCAATAATTTTAACTGTACAATCTTCAAGTTCACCTATTCTTTCTTCTATCTACTCAGGTTTGTTGTTGAACCACTCTCATGAATTTTTTATTCTATTTTTTACAATTTATAGCTCCAGAATTTGTTTTATTTCTTCTCATAATTTCTATCCCTTTATTATATTTTCACTTTGTTTATATATTGTTTTCCCTATTTTCCTTAGTTCTTTGCCCATGTTTCCTTTAGCTCTTTGAATATATTTAAGACAGCTGTTTTAAAGTAATTTTCTAGTAAGTTCAATGTCTGGACTTCCTCGGGTATAGTTTCTTTATTTTGTTTCTTTAAATAGGCCATACTTTGCTGCCTGTTTGTATACGTTCGGTTTTTGTTGTTGTCATTTTGTTTAAACACTGAACATTTTAATATTATAATGTGGTAACTGGAAATCAGATTATCCACCTTCCCCAGGGTTTATTGTTTTGTTTTGTTGTTGTTGTAGAAGGCTATAGTAGTCCTTTTGTTTAGTGACTTTCCCAAACTATTTTGTAAATTCTATATTTATTGCTACATGTAAGTTACTTTCTTATGTACGTGTTTCCTTGATATTTGACAGATAGTTCCTTTAATGCCAGGAGCTAAAAAAGATCCAAAGAACAAGAAACAGACTAAAAAGACCCACTTCTCTTAGTCTTTTTAGATTTGCTTTGTACAAAAGCACTCCCTTCATACTTAACCCTGACTGAACTGACCTTAAGGATCAGTCTTAGTTCATAGCATAGCATCATCTCAGGTCTTTTCTCAGCATGCATGTGGCTTTCTAAATTTCTCTGTATATGTGAGTCATTTTTTTTAATTTAAAATTTTTCTTTATAGATTTAGTGGGTACAAGAATGGGTTTGTTACATGAATATATTACTTAATGGTGAAGTCTGGGCTTTTATTATAACCATTATCTAAATAGTGTATACTATATACATTAAGTAATTTCTCAACCCTCATTTTCTTCCCATCCTCCCACTCTTCCAAGTCTTCCATGTCTATTACTCCAGTTTCTATACATGTGTGTAAACATTATTTAGCTCCCACTTATAAATGAGAACATGTGGTATTTGACATTCTATTCCCGAGTTATTTCACTTAAAATAATCACCTTTAGTTCCATCCATGTTGCTGCAAAAGACATATTCTTTTTTATTGTTTGGGTAGTATATATTTATATATATATAATATATATATAAGATATATATATAAATATATATATATGTTACATATATACACATATATAACATTTTCTTTCTCCAGTCATTAATGATCACTTAGGTTGGTTCTATATTTTTACTATTATGAACAGTGCTGCAATAAACATACAACAGTCCATGTATTTAATAAATAATGATTTTTTTCTTTTGAGTAGATATCCAGTAGTGGCATTATTGTTTGGAAGGATGCTTCTGTACAAAGTGAATCTACAAGGATGAAGAGAGTGGGTCTTTTTAGCAGTGAGATCAAATGGTAGTTCAATTTTTAGTGCTTTAAGAAACTTCCATACTGTTTTCCATAGAATTTATACTAGTTTACATTCCAAAACAAGAGTGTATAAAGGTTCCGTTTCCTCTGTATCCTCAGCAACATCTGTTATTTTTTGAATTTTTTAATAATAGTCATACTGGATGGTATTTCATTGTGGTTTTAAATTGTACTTCTCTAATGAATAGAAATTTTGAGCACTATTTCATATGCTTCTTAGCCATTTGTATTTCTTATGAAAATTATCTGTTCATGTCCTTTGCTCACTTTTAAATGGGGTTCCTTAGGTGTTTTTGTTGTTGTTGTTGAGATATTTGAGTTCCCTGTAGATTCTGGGTGTTAGTACTTTAATGAATGCATGGTTGCAAATATTTTCTCTTGTTCTGCAGCTTATCTGTTCACTCTGTTGATAATTTCCTTTGCTGTGCAGAAGTGTTTTAGTTTAACTAAGTCACATTTGCCTATTTTTGTTTTGTTTCATATGCTTTTGAGGTCTTAATCATGAATTATTTGCCAAGGTTAATGTACAGAAGAGTATTACCTAGGGGTTTTTTTTCCTAATATTTTTATAATTTCAGGTATTATATTTAAGTCTTTGAGTTCATTTTTGTATATGGTAAGAGATAGGGGGTCCAGTTTCATTTTTCTGAATGTGGCAATCCAACTTTCCTGGCATCATTTGTTGAATGGGGTGTCTTTTCCTCCATGTATGTTTTTGTAGAGTTTGTCAAATATCAGTTGGCTGTAGGTATGTGGCTTTATTTCTGGGTTGTCTATTCTTTTTCGTAGACTTATGTGTACATTTTTATATCAGCACCACATCATTTTGGTTACTATAGCCTTGTAGTATAATTTGAAGTCAGGTAATGTGATGCCTTCAGGTTTGTTCTTTGTGCGTAGGATTGCTTTGGCTATTCGGGCTCTTTTTTGATTACATATAAATTTCAGGATTGTTTTCCTAATTCTGTGAAAACTGTTGTTGGTGTTTTAATAACAATCACATTGAATGTATAGAATTTTGGGGCAGTATGGTCTTTTTAATGATATTGATTCTTCTGATTATACAAGTCCTTTTAAATGTATTAATTTCCCAGAAGTCTTTCCTGTTTTGGGTGAAATATACTTAAGTGGACTATTGTATGTTTTTTTCATAATATTTTGCCCCACATTTCTCCTAGATATTTCAGATTGCAGAATTTTTTTTGCAAGGCCTGCCACTTTGTCAGCCTGACCTCTGAGTTAAGTGAAACAGGGATGATTATCTTGTGTCTGTCCTTCAAGTATTCTCCAGACAGGATAGAATAGGCATGTACAATAATTTGTGAATAAAGTCTGTTCTGCTCCCTTTGTATCCTGAAATCAGTCTCCCACACTGGGAATGTAGGCTTCCTTCTTCAAGATTGTTACCATACTAGAGAGAGAACATGCCAAAGGCTACTAAAAATGCCACAAAGTTTTTTGTTATGAAATTGCCCTTTTTTTGATGCACTGTTTTCTTAGTTTCTCTAAATCTTTGACTGTTTTCCAGAGTTCTGACAAGATTAGATCTGATATATTCTGTTTTATAAATTAAAAACAGAAATATGTGGGGCAATGAGAGCTTGGATTGCCAAAAAGGATATTTTGCTGTCATAATTCCCTATTGTAATCCTTTTTAAGGTTCACTTTCCCATACTTGTTTACTAAATATGGCGCCAAATTAGCCTGTGAGTTCTTTTAACATGACCCTAACAGTTTTTGTAGCATAGTCACTATTTTATATGATAATATGTGCCTGACTTGGAATCAGCCAATTCTTTAAAATACTTTTCTTTTGATGGACATGGTGTTTCAAGTCCACAATGTGAATGTTAGAGTGCTTAATGACTCTTGTTTAACTAATGGTTCTAGGGCTTTCCATGAATAGAGCTGGAGGAGATAGTTAGATATGTAGCTAGACAGAGATAATACCTCACAAGTTCGTATGTATACTTTCTATTCCAATTCAGGGGTACATCATTTTTATTTACCATAATCGATATCATACCTTTATCTATTTTCTTCTATTCCAGACAAGTTTCATCTGCTATTCTCAGTTTAAGTCAGCTGTATTTCTAGTGAATGTTTTTTGTCTATGTGTTCTCAGGTTAATTAAATGCCCTGTTGCTTCCTTTTGCTTTATTCTGCACAATTCTTGATATTATGCTATTCTTACCATGTTGGTATTCATTATGCTTATCTGCTTGTAGTTTAGAATTGTGGTAATATCTTGTTACCTACTTTGTTGCAAGTGTTATGCATGAGTTTTAAATTTTGATATTTAGCTGTTATGTTTATTTCTGAGAATTTAGAGATTCAAAATCTGTGCTGCTGTTGTCACCATGTTCTCAAATCCTTTCCTGTAATTATCATTTTGTATTGAAGCAAATTGGCATACAGAGAGATTAAGTGACTCACTCAGTGTTACAGTGACTTGCTCAGTGTTACAGAGTAATTATCAAGGCCAAATTCAAGTCCTAGGAATTTAACTAGAGATATAAGTTTAAGTTCTACTCTCTGCTGCCTCATCAATAAAGTACATCTTTATCACTACCTGGGAAGAGAACTCTTTTTCATCTTTCTTGTGCCTACGAATTTATATAAAGAGGATTTTGTTTATCTTTGACTGGTGAAGGGAGAAGTGGAGAGGAACCTAGGGGAGAATATTTCCAGTTTCTCTCTCCATTCCTTCACTCTCCTTCTTGAGGACTATGTTTTAACCAAAAACCAAAATAAATGTGTAGAAAAAACATGGCAAACTTACCTAAAGCTCTTTGGTCTCTCTCTCTTTTCTATCTTGGACTGCCTATGCTGAGGCAAGGTGGACTTCAAATGTGCTTGCAATCTTTATAAGTAGATCAGTCCTGGTGTCTTCCTCCTGCAAGCCCAGCTACTATTTTGTTATTTTTCTAACTTATTCACCTGAACCAATAAAGTATGTCTACCTTTTACTAGAAGCCAGTTATCTCAAAAATTGGTTTGTGATGAGAGAGTAGGAGGCCAAATTTTAGCTTTAGAAATAAATCTAGTTTTCAAATCTAGACTTATTACAGATAAAGCTGATTATTTGTAACCCCATTTGGCTTCTTGTGCTCTTACTGAATCCAGCAAAGGGATAATGTTTGTCACATGAAACATCACTATTACCAAATACAGCATCATAGAATCCTAGTTGTTGAGAGGAATTTTTACTCTTGTCTTATCTAACCAATTGTATAATAATCCACAGCCTGTACACCATATACAGAGGGCCAACTGTTCAATATATCCTCTTTTGAACACTTGTAATTACTTAAGTAAAAATGGCTGGTTTTACCTTTCCAAGTATTTCTTCGTTTTCCTATTTGTAACAAGTGTAGAAACAGTACAGTGTAATGGTTAAGAGCCAGAACATTATATCAGATGCATGTACAGCTTTCAGACCTTTGATGAATAATCTCTAGATTCTGTTAACCTCATGTCTTTATCATTAAAATGGGGCTTATTGTAGCTTTCTAATAATGTTCTCATGAGATTTAAATCAGATCATCTATAGAAATCTCATAGCAGTTTTCAAAGTAAGGGATGAAAAATATTTGTTTCCCTTTATTTTCTCACTAGACACTTTCACTTGGTTGGCTTACTTCATACATACAACCCCATAGGTTTGGTATTAATTTTCCTATGGACCAGCATCATTACCTAGGAGTGTGTGGTTATGATATGCTGCCTTACGCTTTAAGAAGACACTAATATTCAATAGAAGAAGCTGTATCTGGAACAGCAAAAAGGCCAGATACCGTTCAAGATATGTAACACAAAAATGAAGCTGGTAGGGAAGAAACAAGCTGAAATAAGGCCCAAATTTAGAAGCAAGTTCAGACAAGAGTAATGTAGGCTTCACTGCCAAAAGGAGTGATGATAGTGCCATGGACCTAGAAATAGAATCAGCAGCAGCTCCAAATTCAGGTTAGATCAGAACACAAGTAGAGAAAGAACAGAGAGATATCAAGTTACCCAGAGCAACTGGGAGTCCTGATGCATTAAGAGGCACCTGGATATCTCGCCTGGAAATTGAGTACCTCAAGTGGAAATCCCTCAGAAGCTCCAGGAATATGCAAAGGCTGTTTTGTGGTTGTATACTCATTTTCCTTCTCATTGTGGCCATGGGACTTACCATGAAGCATCAAAGCAGAGAAGAGGAAGGACATCTTATAAAGTAAGAAACCCCAGGACAGAAATGAGAAGGGCCTAAACCTAACACAATGTTCACTGTTACCCTACTCCTTGGTTTACAGGTGGCAGGATATGAAGGTTTTATAGATGTATATTTCTTGAAACAAATAGGGCATCACTAAAGTCTTGGAAATCTTTGTTAAACGGAAATTTCCATCACAACCATTCAAGCTATGGTTACTTTGACAATAGTTAGGCTACACTTTTGGTGAAGGGCAGCAATAACATATGGAGCCTATAGACTACTTTAATAGAATCATAGTAGGCTGTGGTGTTTCAGTCTGTAGTTGTAAACATTTGCACCAGCCAGCCTTTCATATAGTACAAGTAGGTAGTTCCATACATGGTGAGCTTGGAAGTACCCTGGTACCAACAGATTTTCCATCTGCTTGCTGAAAACAAAATTATTTAGCTAGTGATAAAGTATCTTGTTCCTTAAGAAGAGAAATGCTGTGAAATAAACAACAAATAAGAATGGGATAAAAGGAGAATAGGAGAGGATCAAATCAGAAAGCCCAGCGTGTGGTGGGTATTGAATGATGGACAAGGGATTGAGTGTTATAATTCAGTTGAAAGAAGGAAGAGGCCTAAGGGGTGCATACACA
Source organism: Cacajao melanocephalus (assembly GCA_963573385.1). Lineage (NCBI taxonomy): Eukaryota > Metazoa > Chordata > Mammalia > Primates > Pitheciidae > Cacajao > Cacajao melanocephalus. Next base: position 51,232 of record CAUYLG010067151.1, read on the forward strand.
CACACACACACACACACACACACACCACACACCCTTTACATTTTGTCTTTGAGTTGAACCTATCTGGTTTTTTTCCATTTGTATGGCAAGGCAGAGTCCATTGTAATCTATCAATAACCTAATACTGGGCACCTGCTGAGCCAAGACCTGTAGTACAAATGTTTTGCAACTTTCAAACAGAAGGTTTACTCTTGCAGACCAAAAGCCTGGCATACAACTTATGTTTCAACAGTTTAAGTGGTGTTTAACTTTCCAGGCCAGTCTTCCAGAGCCCATTTGGTTGCTAAGCAGTAAAACTAATAGCATAAGCTTCAGAGGTGAAATCCAAAGCCAGTGGACAATTCAGAGAGGCAGAGAGGAAGTCCAGGAAGAAGAAAAAGTAAGCAAAAGAGTACAGAGTATGGAGAAGAAAAGATGATTGAAAAGGAGGCGTCAGAAGTCATTGCTAGAGCCCATAAATCTGCTGCCTATATACACTCTGGCTTCTCATTCTTTTCAGTCTATTCTCTACCTTCTTTCTGGAGTGATAGAAGAAAACTATTAGTAAAACTATGATGCTCTACTGCTTATAAGTTGTGTCACTGGAATAAAATTCTAGAGCTTGCAAAATCCAATGTGATTTGGATTCTACTTACATATTTAATGTAATGATTCATTCACTCTTCCTAAGAAATCTGGTTTTCTTTCAAATCCTTGAAGATGCCAAGTTCCTACCTATAATAGTCTTATTCTAACCAAACAAGAATAGGGATGGGAGAAAGTGATATTCATACAAACTGCTATCCACCCTTCAAGTTTTAGCTTAATTGGCTTTAATCAATATTGTGTTTATTGATACCCCATCCTTAAGCCACTAATCTTGATCAGTATTTCTTATTATATACTCTTAGAACATCCTTTCTTTTGTGGTGCTTATCAGAATTACATAGTTTTATGGCTAGTCTTCTATTTCCTGTTTTTCCTACTAATCTGTAGGCATCATCAAAGCAGTAGCAGCACTGATTATTCACCCTTGTATTCTCAGCACCTAACCTAGTGCCTGGCTCAAAACTATATTGAATGAATGCATACATGAAGAAATACTTGATCCAAATAAGAAGGTTTTTTAAAAAAACTTTGTATATGCTGTGTATGAGTCATGAAATTTCTAGTAAAACTTTAAAATAGGCACTAGAAGCCTGTCATGCTCAAAAAAAAATCCTGTCTTCCAATATCCTAAGTGCACTTATGTTACTTAAAACCCTCCTAAGTTTTTCCTCCTTTTAAATCAGTCCTACTAAGTGCTCCATATTCTGAAGTTTTTCTAACATTTAATTCTTTCTTCTGCTTATTGAGATCACATGTTCCCTTAAAAACTCCACATTATAGTTTACAGGGTATCTTCTTTGTTGGTTATTCAGTGAAGATGGTGAGAGAGAGCAACAGGATGGTGGAGGGGAACAGAAAGCATCTGATGAACATCAGTTTATATTGGTTAATGTTGTGTTCATTGACAGACTCCAAAACAGAACAGGTATTGACATATTCTTATTGTAAATACATAGCAAACATGTTCAGCTTTTCAGGATATACATTCTTAGTTAAGCTACTAAATTCTCCTGTTGTAAAGGAAAAGCAACTACAGTTAATATATAAAGTGATAGGTGTGGCTGTGTTGCAATGAAATATTATTTACAAAAACAAATAGCAGGCTGGTTTTGTCTCAACGGCCATAGTTTATCCACTCCTGCATGTGGAAAGCTATTGACCAGACCAGCTTTATGTGATTTAGACATGCCTCAGCTGAGGGGATATCCCCTGTGGAAGAATTCCTTAATGGCAAGGTCAGATGGAACATCTGAGAACTGACAGACACAGAGAAAACAGCTATCAGGCCTTTTTTTCCTCTCTGACACAAACCTTATAAATGAGTAATGTATGAGTGGAGGAGTTGTCAATCTATTGTACCATTTCAAACCCTGACCTTTCTACAGCAAGTGTAATTACAGGTAAAACACTACTCGATTAATATATCAAGGGATCTGATCTTTTGTATCTTATTTTTGTGTATGTAAATTGGATTTCTACAGAACTAAACAGTACTTGAAACCCTTCAGGCATATCACAAGTTTGGGAACAAATATATTCAGCTTACTGCTGTGTTTTTTTCCCATGAAGAATCAAAGAAGAGAGAAAAAAATATGGAGTTGTTTAGTTATTTAGGAGCTCTGTGAAACAAGAAAGGTCATGCTAGGGAACATTACAGAAGATGAACCAGTTCAGATGATGTTGGTGAGTTAATCTAGGGCCATATGGCATAAATTTACGTAATTGAGTCCAGAATATTACCTTGGGCTCTGAGCCAGATGTTACCCCTTCAAAACAGGCACTAGATGCTGCAGTAGATATCCCTTTGCCAAATGGCATTATCCATGAACAAAACCCTTTCTACTACCCTTTGCTGGGTATTGGAGTATCTTCTTGTGGAGTGTTAGGGGCAAAACCAACACAAGAAATGTAAAGTATGAACACATCTTCCTAATTGGGCATTTATATCCTAGTTAAATAAAGGTCTAGGGGCATCCTGACTTTGAGTACCAAAATTGAGCTAACATGTTTATGATACTCTTCTGGTTGAATATGTCATAAAGCTTTAAAAAGTAGACTCTGGAATCACACAGCCTAAGTTCAAATCCTGGTTACTCACTTACTATGGAACCTTGAACATAGTACTTAAGCTCTCTGGATCTTGGTTTGTAAAACTTTAAAATTAGTTAAGTTGAAATAATGCATGGGAAGTGCTTAGTTTACTACCTGGCACGCAGCTCTCAATATGTTAGCTATTAATATTATTGTTTTCCTTTTTACCTTCCTGCGCTATTACCAATGTGAAGGTGAGAGTGTGTGGAATAGTATAAAGAAAGCGGTTTGTTTTGTAAAACAGGAATAACTTTACGAATATATTATGAATAGAAATAATAATAAACATGAGGATCCAATCTAACTAAATATTAATTCTTGCCTTAAATCTGGCTGGACCTTGAAATAACTAATTTTTTAAATTTTAAAATATTTGCATTTTAATAGCTTTTGTGGTACAATTGGTTTGTTGTTGTTGTTATATGAATGAATTATGGAGTGGTGAACTCTGAGATTTTAGTGCACCCATCACCTGAAAAGTGTACACTGTACCTAAACGGTAGTTTTTATCCATAGTCCTACTCCTACCCTCCTCCTTCTGCATCTCTAAAGTCCATTATATCATTCTTATGCCTTTGTGTTCTAATAGCTTAGCTCCCATTTATAAGTGAGAACACACGGTTTTAGATTTTTATTCCTGTATTACTTCATTTAGGATAATAACTGTCAGCTCCATCCAAGTTCCTGTAAGATACATGATTTTGTTTCTTTTTATGGCTGAGCAGTATTTCATGATGTGTGTGTGTGTGTGTGTGTGTGTGTGTGTGTGTGTGTATATATATATATCTCACATTTTCTTTATTTATTAGTTGATGGGCATTTAGGTTGGTTCCACATTGTTACAATCATGAACTGTGCTGCTATAGCCACACATGTGAAAATGTCTTTTTCATGTAATGACTTCTTTTCCTTTGGGTAGATACCCAGTAGTGGGATTTCTAGATTGAATGGTAGAACTACTTTTAGCTATTTAAGAAATATATACTGTTTTTCTTAGAAGTTGTATTAATTTATATTCTATCCAGCAGTGTAAAACATTCCCTTTCCACCACATTCCTGCCAACATCTATTATTTTTCTATTTTTTGATTATGGGCATTCTTGCAAGAGTAAGGTTGTATCCCATTGTGGTTTTGATTTGAATTTCCCCAATCATTACTAATGCTGAGCATATTTTTCATGTTTATTGTCCATTTTTATATACTCTTTTGAGAATTGTCTATTCATGGCTTTTTCCAATTTTTTCTTAATTGCTTTTTTAAAATTTTTATTTCACTAGGTTTTTGTGGGACAGGTGGTGTTTGGTTACATAGATAAGTTCTTTAGTGATGATTTCTGAGATTTTGATGCATCCATCACCTGATAAGAGTACACTGTACCCAATAAGTAGCCTTTTATCCTTCACTGCCCTCCCACCCTTACCCCAAATCCTCAAAGTCCATTACAAAATTCTTATGCCTCTGCATCCTCGTAGCTTAGCTCCCACTTGTGAGTGAGAACACAGAATTTCTGGTTTTCCATTCCTGAGTTACTTCACTTAGAATAACGGTCTCCAATTCCATCGAAGTTGCTGCTACTGCCATTATTACATTCCATTTTATGACTGAATAGTATTTCATAGTGTGTGTGTGTGTGTGTGTGTGTGTGTGTGTGTATCACATTCTATTTATCCACCCACTGACTGGCGTTTAGGCTGGTTTCATATTGTTGCGATTGTGAATTGTGCTGCTATAAACATGGATATGTAAGTGTCTTTTTCATATAAAGACTTCATTTCCTCTGAATAGATAACCAGTTGTGGAACTGCTGAATCAAATGGTAGATCTACTTTTAGTTCTTCAAGGAATCACCATACTGTTTTCCATAGTGTATGTACTAGTTTACATTTTCACCAACAGTGTAAAAGTGTTTCTGTTCACTATATCCATGCAAATATTATTATTTTTGATTTCTTCTATTATGGCCATTCTCACATGAGTAAGGTGGTATCTCATTGAAGTTTTGATTTCTATTACACTGATCATTAGTGATGTTGAGCATTTTTTAGATATTTCTGGGTTCTTTATTCTGTTCCATTGGTCTATTTGCCTACTTTTATACTACTACCGTGCTGTTTTGATAACTATAGTCCTTTAATATAATTTGAGGTTGGGTAATGTGATGCCTCTTGATTTGTTACTTTGCTTAGGATTGCCTTGGCTATTCTGGCTCTTTTTTTATTCCATATGAATTTAATAATTTTTTTCTAATTCTGTGAAAAATGATATTGGTATTTTGATGGGAATTGCATTAAATCTGTAGATTGCTTTTGGCAGTATGGTCATTTTTGCATATTGATTCTTTCAATCCATAAGCATGGGATGTGTTTCAATTTGTGTCATCTATGATTTCTTTCTGCAGTTTATTGGAGTTTTTCTTGTAGAGATCTTTCACCTTCTTGGTGAAATTCCTAGGTATATTCCTAGGTATTTTCCCTTTCTTGCATCTGTTGTAAAAGGAAATGAGGTCTTGATTTGATTCTCGGTTTGGCATCATATTCCTTGAAAATCCTATGACTCTTCCAAAAGACTCCTGGACTTTATAAACAAATTTAGTAAAGTCTCAAATTACAAAATCAATGTACACAAATCGGCAGCACTGGTATACACCAAAAACAACCTCTTGGGAGGGTGTATGTGTCCAGGAATTCATCCATTTCTTCTAGATTTTCTAGTTGATTTGAGTAGAGTTGTTTATAGTATTCTCTGATGGTAGTTTGTATTTCTGTGGGGTCAGTGGTGATGTCTCTTTTATTGTTTTTTGTCTATTTGATTTTGTGTTTGTGATTTTGCTCTCTTCTATTTCTTATTAGTCTAGCTAGTGGACTATCTTTTTTGTTATTTTTTTCTTAAAAACTCAGTTCGTGTATTCATTGATTTTTGAAGTGTGTTTCATGTCTCTATTTCCTTCAGTTCTGCTTAGATCTTAGTTATTTTTTGTCTTCTGCTAGCTTTTGGATTTGTTTGCTCTTGCTTCTCTAGTTCTTTTAATTGTGATGTTAGGGTGCTGATTTGAGATTTTTCTAGCTTTCTGATGTGAGCATTTTGTGCTATAAATTTCCCTCTTAAACCTGCTTTAGCTGTGTTCTAGAGATTTTGGTACATTTTCTCTTTGTTTTCATTGGTTTCAAAGAACTTCTTGATTTCTTCCTTATTTTCATTATTTAGCCAGACATCATTCAGGAGCAGTTTGTTCAATTTCCATGTAGTCATGTGACTTTGAGTGGGTTTCTTAATCCTGAGTTCTAATTTGATTGCACTGTGGTCTCAGAGACTGTTTGTTATGATTTCAGTTCTTTTGTATTTGCTGAGCAGTATTTTACTTCCAATTATGTGGTCAATTTTAGAATAAGCACCATGTGGCACCAAAAAGAATGTATATTCTGTTGATTTGGGGTGGAGAGTTCTGTAGGTGTTTATTATGTCTACTTGATCCATAATTGAAGTTCTGAATATCCTTGTTAATTTTCTGTCTTATCTAATATTGACATTGGGGTGTTAAAATCTCCCACTGTTATCATGTGGGAGTCTAAGTCTTTCTGTAGATCTCTGAGAACTTGTATTATGAAACTGGATGCTTGTGTATTGGGTGCATATGTATTTAGCATAGTTAGCTCTTCTTCTTGAACTCTTTATCATTATGTAGTACATTTATCTTTTTTTGATTTTTGTTTAAAGTCCCTTTTGTCAGAGACTAGCACTGCAACCCCTGCTTTTATTCTGCTTTCCAAATGCTTGGTAAATTTGTCTCTATCCCTTTATTTTGAGCCTATTTGTGCTTGCACGTGAGATGGGTCTTCTGAGTATAGCACACCACTGGGTTTTGACTCTTTATATAATTTGCCACTCTGTGTCTCTTAATTGGAGCATTTAGTCTATTTATAATTAAGGGATGTTGTTATGTGTGAATTTGATCCTGTCATCATAATGTTATCCAGTTACTCTGTACACTAGTTGATGCAGTTTCTTCATAGTATCTTTTGTCTGTATATTTTAGTGTGTTTTTGCAGTGGCTGGTACCAGTTTTTCCTTTCCATATTTAGTGCCTCCTTCAGGAACTCTTGCAATGCAGTCCTGGAGGTGACAAAATGCCTCAGCATTTGCTTTTCTGCAAAGGATTTTATTTCTTCTTTTCTTAGGAAGCTTCGTTTGGCTGGATATGAAATTCTGGGTTGAAAATTATTTTCCTTAAGAATGTCAAATATTGGCCCCTACTCTCTTCTGGCATGTATGGTTTCTGCTAAGAGAGCCGTGGTTAGTCTGATGGGCTTTCCTTCATAGGAGACCTGGACTTTCTCTCTGGCTACACTTAACATTTTTTCCTTCATTTCAACCTTGGAGAATCGTGATTTTATGTCTTGGGGTTGATCTCCTCATTGAGTACCTTAGTACTGTTCTCTTTATTTCATGAATTTGAGGAAGTTCTCCTCAATAATATCCTGACATGTGTTTTCCAACTTGGTTCCATTCTCCCTGTTTCTTTCAGATACTGCAATCAATTGTAGATCCAGTCTTTTTGCATAGTCCCATATTTCTCTTAGGATTTGTTACTTTTCATTCATTTTTCTCTAATCTTGCCTGCCTACCTTATTTCAGCAAAATGGTCTTCAAACTCTGATATTCCTTCTTCTGCTTGATTGATTCGGCTATTAATACTTGTGTGTGCTTCTAGAAGTTCTACTGCTGTGTTTTTCAGCTCCATCAGGTCATTTATGTTCCTCCCTAAACTGACTATTCTAGTTAGCAACTCCTGTAACCTTTTATCAAGGTTCTTAGCTTCTTGGCATTTTGTTATAACATGCTTTTTTAGCTCAGCAGAGTTTGTTATTACCCATTTTCTGAACCCTACTTCTATTTGTCCATCTCATCCTGCATCCAGTTTTGCACCCTTGCTGGAGAGGTGTTGCGATAATTTAGATAAGAAGAGGCACTCTGGCCTTTTGGGTTTTCAGTGTTTTTTCATTGATTCTCATCTTCATGAGTTTGTCTATTTTCAGTCTGTGTTGGGCTGTGAGGAATACCACTTGGGACCAAGCCGACTAGCCTCCTTGGCTTCAGCAAGGGAAAAGTATGCCCTAGAGCTATGGAGATGGCTTCCACCCTTCCCATGCTTTGGGAGCTTAGTGCCTTAGGCAGCTAGCAGTCCCAGTGTTGGCTGCTACCCCTCTCCCAAGAAGCTAAGATGGCTTAGACAGCAGGCAGTTACACCTTATCTGGGGAACTCAGCAGGCCTTAGCAGATTCTAGCTGAGTGGCTGTTGAGTATTTGCATGACTCTGTCATTGGGACCCTAGACCTCCATGGCATGGGCTCCTGAATGGGATCTTCTGATCCATGGGTTGCACAGTTCCTAGGAAAAAGCATGGTTTCCCAGGCTGGGTGGCATGTTCACTTACTACCTCCCTCGGCCTGGGTTGGGGGATCCCCAGCTCTGTATGACTCTTAGGTGGGCTGCTGCAGCACAGTGCTCTTCCTTCCACTCCATGGGTCACGTCAGCTGCCTAGTCAGTCCTGATGACAGAACCTAAATACCTTTGATGCCTGTGCTGGATCTGCACACTGATTTTGTTCTTTTCGATGGGACCCTCCGATCCCCACTGCTTCTAGTTGTACATCTTGGTCCCACCTGCTCAACATTGATTCTTTTATCGTTATATAGCGACCATCATTGTCTTTTTTTTACTGTTGTTGCTTTGAGGTCTGTTATTGTCTGATATAAGAAAAGTTACTCCTGTTCAATTTTGGTTTCCATTTGTGTGGAATATCTCCCCCCAACACAATTTTACCTTGAGTTTATAAGAATCTTTCCAATTTGGTGAGTCTCTTGAAGCCATCAGATATTTGGCTGGTAGTTTTTTTTTAAATCTTTTTACCTATTTTATGATTCTGTATCATTAAAGTAAAACACTTAGGCCATTTATGCTCAATGTTAATATTGAGATGTGAAGTGCTGTTCTCTTTATCATGTTGATTGTTACTTAGATGTTTTTTAAATTGTATTTTGTTGTATGCACCCTGTGAGTTTACGCTTTCAAGAGGTTCTACTTTGATGCATATCAGACTTTCGTTTCAAGATCTAGAACTTTTCTTACCATTTCTCATAGTGCTGGTTTGGTAGTGACAAATTCCCTCACTATTTTTCTGAAAATGAATTTATTTCTCTTTCATTTATGAAACTTTAGTTTTGATAGATACAAAATTCTTGGCTGACAATTGTTCTGTTTAAAAATGTGAAAAATAGAACCCCAGTCTCTTCTGGCTTGTAAATTTTCTGCTAAGAAGTCTTCTGTTATTCTCATACGTTTACCTTTGCAGGTTACCTGATGCTTTTGCCTTACTTCTCTTAGAATTATTTTCTTCATGTTGATTTTAGATAATTTGATGACTATATGCCTTGGTTAAAATCTTTTTGCAATAAATTTCCCAGGAGTTATTTGAGCTTCTTAAATTTGGATATCAAGGTCTCTAGCCAGACCAGGAAAGCTTTCCTCTATTATTTCCTCTAATAAGTTTTTCAGATTTTGTTTTCCTTCTCCCTCAGGAACAACAATTATTCTTAGGTTTGGCTGTTTCACATAATTCCATGTTTCTTGGAATTTTGTTCACCGATTTTGATTTTTAAAAAATTTTTTGTCAAATTGCATTAATTTAAAAGCCTTGTCTTTGAGCTCTGAATTTATTTTTTCTACTTGTTCTAGTCTACTGTTAAAACTTTCCACTTCATTCTGTAATTCCCTAAGTTTGTGTTTTTTTTCCAGAAATTCTGTTTTTTCTTTATTATATCTATCACTCTGTAAAGTTTTATATTTATATCCTGAACTGCTTTTTAAATTTCCTTATGAGGGTTTTCATCTTTCTCTGATATCTCATTGAGTAGCTTAATAATCAGCCTTCTGAATTCCTAATCTGGTATTTCAAATATTTCATCTTGTTTTGAATTCAAAGCTGGATAGCTAGTATGATCTTTTGGGGGTGTTATAGTACCCTGTTTTGTCCTATTACCAGAGTTACTTTTATGGTTCCTTCTTATTTGGGTAAGCTATTTCTTCTAAATATTCTGGAATTTATGTTTGGTTTGACTGCTTTTTTGTTTGCTTTTTAATTTCTTTTTTTCCTTTTAAGAATATGGCTTTAATACTTATAGTTAATTATAGCCTAATTCAGTTCTTGGTGCTTTCAAGGGTAAAGCCTCTGTAAGAGTTCCTTGATTATAGAGAGTCTTGGTGGTAATATGGTTTGAATCTGAATTCTCACTGGAATCTCATGTTCAATTATATTCCTCAAGGTTGGAGATGGGGCCTGGTAGGAGGTGATTGAATCATGGGGGAAGTTTCTTACAGTTTAATACCATCTTTTTGCTGCCATTGTAATAGTGGGTTCTCATGAGATCTGGTTGTTCAAAACTGTGGCATCTCCCCCCTCCCTCTTTCTTTTCCTCTAGAGATGTGAAATGTCTTGTTCCTCATTTGCTTTCTGCCACGACTGGAGGCTTACTGAGGCCTCCCAAGAATTAGAAGCCATTATGTGTTCTGTACAGCCTGCAGCACTGTGAGCCAATTAATCCTCTTTTCTTCATAAACTACTCAGTTTATTTATAGCAGTGCAAGAATAATACAGGTGGTTTTCTCATATGCTGGTTGTCGTAGCCATGTGCTCACTGCATGCAAGTTTACTGCTTCACAGGGGGTTGGAATGGTAAACGGCTCTTAAAGCCTGTCTCATTTCCCTGTGGTATGCACTATTTATTTATGTATTTATATGTCCCCAGTATTTCATTTAATGATTTGATGGTTCAGGCTTCAGGCTAGTAGGGGAGGTGTACCTGGGTAGAAATTGGTTGTGGCTAAAGCAGGTAGGCAAGTATAATACTCGATAGTGGGCAGATGTCCTACCTTGACAGAAGTGTCTGGAAAACCTCTCAGTGAGTCACAGTGAGGTCTTATTAGGGGGAAAGGTTGGAGCCACCTCAGTTCCCCTGCCAGGTAAACAGCATAGTTACTCACTAGTCAGACACATTTCTGTCCTAGTGCTCCAGCTATTCAGATCAGTTATCTGCATGAATGTTGATGTTTCAAGTAGAGAGGAATTGTAACTCTGTCTCTCATTCAAGTCTGATATTGGAGGATGCTCCTCCTAAGGGGATGCAGTCACCTGATCTATTCCAGAAAAGCTGACTATAGTTGCACCCATGCCAAGCTCTCATGGGCAAAGCTCTAAATGTGCTTGCAGTGTTGGACAAGGGGTTTAAGATGTCTTTTTCTCCACGACCCTTAAGATGCAACAGAGTTGTCTGACTGTTGGGTTAGACCTAAAATCTTTCCCTGTTGAGCCCAGCACTTTAATTATGCCTCTATGGAAAGATACTTTCCACCAGCAGAAAGATCTAGTACTCAAGGCCTGCCATTCAGATTCTTTTGTCCCACAAAAGTATTCTTTTGATGTGGTGCACTCCCACTTTTCCTAGGAGTGGGAGTCCCTGGAAGCCAGATTATTGTGAATGTCATTGCTCCTCTGGGTCTAGCTGCCCAGTGAAGTTTCCATACTTCAGGCTGGTGCTGGGAAATGTCTGCAGTGGATCCGGTGATGTGATCTGTCCTCAAGTCTTCCAGTAATGGGTAGTAGCACCAATTCCAACGAGGATGGCAGGGGAGTAATGTAGACTCTGAGATTCCTTGGCTATTGAAACCCTTAGTGTATTGGCTTTCATGATTGCCAGTTATACTAGTAATAAACTGGTCATGTGTACAGACTCAGGACCTCCTGGTTAGCCAGAGTGACGCAGGAAGTGGTGATAGCTGAGACTATGCAGCCATTTTCTTCTTCCTGGGAGCAGTATTATCCTACCAGGAGATGTTGTAATGGACTTCGTTGGTTGGCCTCCAGCTGGGAGGTTGCACTGGTAAAAGAGCACCAGCTGCAGTAGTAGTAGTGGGAGTTTTGCTTGCCTTATGTCACCCAGGCTGGATACTCTGGTTTCTCGGGCAATGAGCAGGGCCTTATATAGCTCTCTCATATATCTCCTGAGTTTCTGTCCTTTGTGTTAAGCTACCAGGGCAGATGGCAGGACAAAATTAGATGGTGGCTTAGTCAGGCACATTTGTGCTCTGAGTCTCCACCTGCAGGACAAGCAGTAGCCCTTGTGAATGTCAGTGGATAGAAGCAGTTCTCAGGCCACTCAGATGATGTTCCAGGGGGGAGAGTTGCTGCCTCTGCTATGCAGAACAGTTCACACAAGGACTGGGGAGTAGCAGGTGGTAGTAAGCTGCACATAAATCCCACACACTTGGTAAATTACATCCACTCATGCAGTGTTCCACTGGCAGCAGTGGGCTAAGTTCCAGGCATCTTGCACTCAGAACTCACAACTCCTCTGAGTCATAAGCTTCTCCATGGAGATAGCAACACAGCTTTCAGGCCATGCCTTTCCCTGTCCACTACAAAGCCAGGTGCCTGACTCCTGCACTTGTGGCTCCTCCACTCACAGATACAGCCTGCTTTTCACTCTCTCTCACCCTGGCCCTGGCAGAAGGAGTTCATCTCCACCCAAGGTTATATCATAAAACCCACTTGGGAGCTTCTTTCAACCCATGAACACTGCCATAACTATTTGGCTGTCTTCCATAGAGTTATCTGTGAGAAACAGTAAGGAATGGTTTCCCTTAGTCCATGCTGGAAACTGGGAGTGCATCCAAAGGTCTTCCTGCCAGTGCTTCTACTTTTATATTCCAAGATAGTTACTTGTGGTTAAGGCCTTTCTTGTGGCTTGGACTTTTAAGATCCTCAGTGGGCGTGTGTGTCCCAGAGGTAGTGTCTCTTCCCTCACACTCTGGGGACTCACAGCCCTTTGTCTGACTCACTGTGTAAGTTGCAGCCTCCTACTTCCTTCAAAGTATCTGTGGATCTCTTTGGTTTTCCTGTTCAGTTTCTGCGTCATTTTTTGAAAAAAGTTCACAGTGTGAATCTCTAGACACAGTTTTGTCCTTCTAAGTGGGAGAGGTATGTTAGCAATGCCTGTAATCTACCATGTTGGAAACTAAAATGGAATAGTTTTAAAAGTAGAATGTATTTTCTCTCTGTTTCCTAAGTTTTTCATATCACCCTGCATACATTGCAATGTCTCCCTGTCTCTTTTAATTCCAATCATTTTCTAACTTAATTTATTCATTCACAAAATTCTGAGTTTCATAACTCTTGAGACTGGGACCCTAAGGAAACAGAATCCAAGGAAGATGAAATACTCTCATCATGGAGTGAGCAGCTAGGCTGGGGAAGCAGAAGGAAGTCAAGGTAATAAATAGAGCTAGAGAACGCATCCACTCTGACTTAGTGCTGAACCACTATCTTCTTTGGAGATTCTAAGGAGAACACACAGTTCTACATCCCTCATGTCCAACATGGGAAATAATCTCCTTTTCCAAAGCTGTATACCTGTTGGCAGGTTGTTCTCCAGGTTTTCCCAATACCCTATCACCATTTTTCCCATACTGGTCTAGAGACCTTATAAGGAATTCTATTATTTAGCAACCTCAGATTTGATGCTTCTTGTATCAGTATGTCTGAACATATAATCTCATAAGGATTAGTGTTTCTATAAATGACCTGTAAGACCTAAAAGCCCTTCTGAACCACCAAAGAAAGATATACTAAAATTAACTGAAAGAGAATTTAAGTACATGATTGTTGAGTTATTAAACTGTATTAAGTGACTTGAGTTGTGCTCAAATTTTTAAAACGCTGCTAAAGCGTCTATGTTTCTATGGTAAATGTATAGAATACCCAACCAAAACATTCATTCTGGTGCCTGCTGAAAGATCAAATATGGGCTGTATTAGATTTGTCTACTGTAACAATCTGTCACTAAATAATATTGGGTTCATAGCAACTTGCTGTTCAGGTATATACTAAACAGAGGAATGCCTTCCTTGGAACAGAAGATGCACCATTATTACATGTGCTATTAAAAAGGTATATTTACTCAGTGACTTTCAATATATCTGTGGGTAATCTTAGGTTTTCAAATAATGTTCTACTGAAGCCTCCTTAGAAAAGAAGTCTACTACATAAGTATATGCACAGGCACCTCTTGCATAGCTATTATTTGCCCTCCACACAATTCTCTTGTCCCATCCTAATTATCCAGCTTAATTTCCCGCAGCTACCCAACCAAAAGTCTTGATTTCATTCAGGTTTACTGCTGCCAATATTTTTGCATCCATTTATATTTTCACTCATATTGTTCTTTCTGCCTGTGATGCCCTTTCTTTTTCTTCTATCTAGCCAAATCTTAGTAATTTTTCACAGCCCTTTGAACATGCCTTTTACAAGAAGTCTTCCCTGACTTCTATTACCTTCACACATATTATTTCCTCTGCATTAATCGTATCTTTTTTTTTTTTTTGCAATCCTACTCTAATTTGCATGTATTGGCATACATTTTTCGCCTCAGGGAGACCCTATCTGCCATATTAGAAATCAGTTTTTCTTAAAAGTGGAGAAGTTGGTTATTTTGGAGTATTTAGTATACAGACATTTGTGGACTTCTACAGCTATTCTTTTTTTATTATAGTTTAATGTCACTGTCAGTGAACATACTCAATAGGATTTTAATCATTAAAATTGGTTGGGACTTGCTTTATGGTCCATCATGTGGTCTACTTTGGTAATGTTCCATGTGCATGTGGAAATAATATGTATGCTATAGTTTTCAATTTGGTGTTCTAGAAATGTCAGTTAGGTGATTTCTGTTAATTGCTATAGCAGATGCGGCTAGTGCCTCATCCATATTCTTGACACTATCACATGCTCTGCTTTACTAGAAATTTGAAGTAACTCTGTGCCCAAGGGCTTTTTATAGAAAGATAGCAGTTTATGCTATCCACGTTTACATGGCAGACCAGAAGTGCTGGAGAATTTATACCTTTAGGGAATAGCCCTTAACTGATTCATACACCTCTTGGAAGCAGGTGTATAAATATTCTAGGTCTATTAGCCTTTATTCCCTGGTTGGTATAATACTCAGAAAGTTGTGGAGTTTTTTGTTTGTTTTAACCTTTTTCTCAGAGGTTATTCACAAAATAAGCTCTTCTGCCCACAGCAGCACACAGCACTAACTGACTCCTCTTTTCTTTAAAAATTCCCAAGTCACTTTCTGATATTCCCTGGATCTCCCAAATTAATTATTACTCTTTAAATTCTTGTCTCCAGATTTGCTTCTGATAAAGCAGGAAAGTCCAAACTAAGAAAATTTGTTTATAACTTTTGTATTCTCATGAGTCTGTCTGCTTGTTTTGTCACTTAGTGAGAGAGGTGTGTTAATGTCTCCCAATCTGATTATGAGTTTGTACATTTCTCCTTTTCTGTTAATGTGTGCTTTATATTTTTAAGCTATATTACTGGGTACATGCAGATTTAGAATTATTTATTCCTGTTATTTATTCCTTGAGTTGTCCTTTTATCATTATTAAATTTGTCTCTTTGTCTCCTTCCCGCTCTATTTTCTTACCTTAAGTTCTCCAATATTTAGTGTGGTTGCATTAGCTTTCTTTGGGTTAGTTGTATGCATGATGTATTTTGTAGAACCTGTTAATTTCAAGTTTTATGTTTCCCTATATTTAAGCATGTCACGGGAACACAGCATATATTTGGCTTTTATTTTCATATTTAGCTGACAATATTTGTCTTTTATTTGGAGTCTTTAGTCATTTTTATTTAATGCAATTACTGGTGTTTGTGAGTTTATATCTACTTTCTTTTGGACTAGGTTGTCTATATTCTCTTTTTCTTTGCATTCTTTTGGGTTTGTCAAGTGTTTTTAATTCTATTATTTATTTTTTTGACTTGCTGGTAATAAATCATTTTCATGCTGTTTCATGATTACCCTGAAGATTACAACATTCACTTTTGTCCCATTAAAATATAATATATATTAGTGTCTTCACTACTCTCCAAATAATGCACAAATCTTCTAATACTTTACTTTACCTTCCTCTTATGTTTTATGCTATTGTTGCCAAGAATTTTGATTTGACACATATTTAAAGTCATGCAATTCAACATTACTATTACTTTAAATGGTTACTATCCATTTAAATTTACCCTTTCAGAAGTTATTCATTATTTTTACATTACTGTAGTTCTACTTTAAATTCTTTCACTGTGATAAATATTTTCTTTTAGCATACCTTTTATTGTATATTTGATAGTAATTAAATATTTCAGCTTTCATTTATTTGAAGATGTTTTATTTTGTTTACATGTATGAAGAATATTTTCACTGTAAACTCGATGAGTTTACACTAATTTGCTTTCAGACCTTTAAATAAGTTGCATTTTATTCTTGTTTCAGCCCTTCCTGTGAAAAAAAACAGCTGTCAGCCTTGTCAGTGTTCTTTTGAAGTTAATGGGTCATTTATTATTCATTCGCCTGATTTTAGCATTTTCTTTGGTTTTCAGAAGATTTACAATGATGTGCTTTGTATGTGTGTGTGCATACATGTATGTATGCATGGATGTGCTCATACAGATGGATATTCCCTTATCTATGGTTGATGGTATTAATAACTTATGGAAAATTATTGGGTGATATTATTCCAAATAGTCTTCTGCTCTATTCCCTTATCTTTTTCATGGGATCCAGTTAAACATAAAATAGGCTGTTTATATTTTTCATCCTTTTCTTCCCTAAGCTTAATTGTCTACATTTTCTACTGACCTATCTTCTAGTTGACTATTGATTTATTCTGCACTGCCTGCTCTGCTGTTAAAACAATCAAATTCTTAATTTATTTAATTTTAGAATTTTCATTTAATTATCATCTATTATCTATTAAATTATCCATGTTTTTGTCTACATTCTTGAAGATATTCCTTATAGTTATTTATAAGTCTGTGTCTGAGATAACTTCAGTATCTGGACCACCAATAGGTCTGTTTCTGTTGGCTGACCTTTCTCTTAGGTTTTGGTCAATTTGTCTCATTTCATACCATTCCTATCAGTTATTTCTTAAATACTTATTGGACACCATGCACAAACAATTGTAAAGTCTCTGGATTCTGTTATTTTTATTTGGAGAGGGGTTACTTTTCTTTTTGCAGGAAGAGAGAATATGGTCAAACCACTTGGATCCAATGAAGTTGATCTGTTTACATTTTGTTTGTCCTTTCTCTTAGATGTATAGCTTTCCAGGCTTTACCAGCAAGCCTTGCCATTTACCAGGGTGTTTCTTCCTTTGTAGGTTCTGAATTCTCATTTTTGTTTTGTTAGCACCATGGCACTGATTAAGTCTCTGCTTAGCCTTTTATCTAGTACAGTTACATTTAATTTAGTTTTCCAAAATAATTCTCCCATACAAGTGCAGCTTGGAACTAATAAAAATGCTTCAGCAGAAAATTGGGTGCAGAATGTTGGCTGCACTTCCCTTTGGTTCCCTTTTCTCTGGGGTTTTGGCCCTTAGATAATAGGTTTTTTTGGTAGCCCTGAACTCTAACATTTGTATTTTAAGCCCAGTGAGATTATTGCAATCTCAAGATATCTGCAATCTGTTAGTTTTCATATTTCTTGCCAGAATTCACAGATGTTTTAAGAGGGAAAATAACCACAATTTAAGGATTACTTCAATGTGTCATTCTCTCTTTGACAATAATGCTTGAAGGTATTGGAAGATTTCAGTACTCTCTGATGTCTTCAGTCAGGTCTCTTTGTGGTTTTATATACTCCAAAATTATTCCATGTGCTCTGTGAACTTGACCCCTGAAGTCTTGGCTCCCTTGAGGGTTTTGTGATGCCTTCAAAGTACTCTTATTTTACATCATTATAATTGTTTTGGTAGAAAGTGTTATCTAATACCTACTACTTAATTTATATGAGAAATAGACTTTTGATGTTTTCATTATGAAGACTCTTCTTATTGCTCATAAAAGTATAGGTTAACAACTATTTTTTAAAACTTTAAAAATATATTTTTCTATTATTAAGTGCTTCACAGTCATATTGTTGCTTCTTTGATGCTAATGTTTTTTTCTCTGCTGGATTTAGTATTTTCCTTTTTTTTTTTTTTAATAGTTCCCTTATGATGTACCGTGATGTTGTTTTATTTGTATTTATATTCTTGGGGTTTATAGTAGTTCTTGAATCTGTGGCTCAATGTCTTTTATCAGTCTTGAAAAATTTCAGTAACTACATCATTAATACTATTTCTGCCCAAGTTTCTCTCACTTTTCCAATCAAAGTTAATATTTGGTCATGTTTCTTTTTGTATTTTTATTTGTAATACCACAATTGTGGATACAAGTGCAAAGGCAAGAAATTCAGCAGATATGGTACCTTCATCCTATCAGAAGGCCCAACAAGTACCCAAGTATATATAGATTCTGTGGTTCTTTCATTCATGTAGAGCACGTACAGCTGCCAGATGAGAGTCAAGATGTGTGTGGACCACTTTGAAACAAAGATATATTTCGTTTTTCATCATTGAATATTATTCCATTCACGTAGGCCTAAGCCCTAGTTGCCAACTCACAGCTTCTCCAACCTAAGGGCAGTCTCACAGAACAAACAAGGCAGATAGAGACACATTTACACAAATCTATAATTTTCAAGGCCTAGGCCCAATGTTAAGCCTTTATTTACATTAATCTATTTTTGTTTTTCTGTGCTCAAGATGAGTATTATTTTCTGATTCATCTCCAATTAACTAATTCATTTTTCATTTGTATCCACTTTGCTGTTGAACCTATTTGTTTTTTTGAGTACTTACTTTTAATTAGCTTATTTCCACATTCTGGAATTTAACATATGATTCTTAGTTTTTAGTATCTAGTCCTCTACCAATGTTTTTCTTCAATTTCTTTATTATAATCGTTACAGCTATTCTATAGTCCTTGTTTGATAACTCCGGTATAGGAATCTATTTTTAGTGTATTTTTTAAACTCTTTTCCTTGTATATAGTTGGTTACATTTTATTAAAAGCTAAACAGTTGCATATAAAATGTAGGTAAGTTTGAGGTTCTAGATAATGTTATGTTTCTTCAGAGTTGATTTAATTTTGAATCCAGTAAACAGCTAGAGGAGGACACTCACAGTTCCAGATTTCCTTAAATGAGTGAGGGTTTGTTTACTGAAATTTATTGTTAACCTGTAGTCCTTCAGCCTGTCAAATTAAAATCTGAGGTGTTTAAGAAGAACCTTCCTTTTTCTATGAACACTGAACTCTAATTTGTAGTGTGTGTGTGTGTAGAGAGAGACATATAAGTGTGTAGTGTATATTACATTGCATTTGTAATGTTACAATGTTATTTTTATATTTTATCTATATATTCTAGGTGTCCTCTAACTAGTCATTTCTACCAAAGACCAATAAAGTGAAACTAGATAGAAGTTGAAGACAAGTCTGGACTGCAAATAAAATTCTGGAAGAATAAAAAAATATATTTCACAAGACCTACTTATGTGAAGGTGTTTATATTTTGAAAAATATTGGTTGATGAATGGTGTGTAATTATCTGGAAATGGCAATACTAACAATGGACCAGAAGATAGCAGTTGATTTCTGTCATATTTCCACTATATAATATCCACTTTAATATCATGTTTCATAGAGCAGAAGAAATCAGAAGAACATAATTTTAATCTCATGTCTGCCATCTATTACTGTGACAATTGGAATGACCATAAAATTTGTAATCAAAACTGGGGAACGTTGGAGAATGAAACAGGATGCTGTTAAAAATTGTACTAAGAAAGCAGGCATAACCTGGGACTGGCCAGGGCAAAAAAGTAAACATATAGTCACCATATGGGCAATTCATATTTTTTCATCTGTAAAGTATGGAGAATATTCACTTTAAGACAACTATGTGAAAATACCTAAGCCCTTAGAGAGTGTTAAATTAATGTTCACCAAATTTGAGTATTATTTGTACTGTCTTAATCCAGAAATTATAATCTCATTGAACTCAACGGACACATCAATTATTTCTTTGTAGTCTTGCATTAATTAATACAAAAACTATTCCAGTTGAAATCCAATATGTGTAACTTTTGTTCTGCCTTTGCAGTTTCCTTTGTAGCAGATGCAGTTTTCTCTCATATCTTGATTATTTTGAAATCAAACTTATCCTTAATACAAATAGAGAAATAGAGAAAATTAGCAAACTTAAGTAAACTGGGTAACATGAGCAAGAATTTTGGAAATGAAATCCAGGTTTGCATTAGTGTCTCAGGATGAGAAATGCAGCCAATTCTTTTCCATTCAATCATGTGAAGGGCTGTTCCACCCTGTGGGCACTAAAACTGGTTGGTCTCAAACAGATGGAAATGCTATGGATGTGACTGTGGCTTTCATTTGGCCAGCACCTGGTGCTACCTAACCCAGATGTAAAGGGTCAAGGATAAGAATTAAGATTTCTCTATTGGATAATACAGAAATGTGGAAGAGGACTAATTTAGGGTTTAAACACAGCACTAACCTTATCTTGATACTTGGCATTTCAATCGTCCTTGTGACTTTAAAACTTTTCTTGAAACACAGAAGAGTAAGCATATTGTTCATCATTCATTTGATAAACATGTAAGAATTAATTTAATGCTTGAATTACTTCTGCATCCTCAGTGACTGTTTCTCATTCACTTCTAAAATGGTCTTGCTTCACCCATGGCTGATCTCTTATCCAAGCCTGCTTCAAGTGACTTGGCAGCTTACATCACTTATGACACTAACCTCAGATTCATTTTGATTTCTCTTCTGCTCTATGGTTCTCATTTTGTTCTTTCAAAATTTCTTCTATTAGTTTTTTGATAGTGAACGTAAGATTTCAAGCATATATTGGTTATCTGACTTAAAACATTCTATGCTCCTAATAGAATCATAAGTATTAAAAACAGAATTGGAGGACTCTGAAGTCCACATAACTGAAATCTCTTCTCTGCTATCAAATATTTGAATCCTCTCTGCAACATTCTTAATATATCATATACTGACTGTTTCCCATTACTGGCAGGATTTTTACCAAAATCTACTTCTTGATCTAATTTCATATTCAGGCAAGTATGATTGTAAATTGTTTTTTTTTTTTCATGTAATGAGGCAAAATCTATATACCTAAGACTTTATTTGTTGATCCTAGTAACCACTCGGGGTTATACTGAAGAAAATAACAGCAGCACAAGAAATGTATCATTCCTTCTCCAAAATTGCCTCCAGAATAAATGTGCTGAAATCCCTTTAGCCATTCTTTCTACGACATGGATTTGGTATCCTCCTTAAGTGGCCAATCCATCTTGTTTAGACTTCCTTGTTTTAGCACTGAAAGTTCCAAATTCTGGCAGCCTCTCGGTTCCCAGAAAACTGGACAATAGGTGATTGTAGTTTTTTCTCACTATCCTGATCTCTTGGTTCTGGATATATTATAGTGTACCCTCTTTTCAAATAAATGCCCAGAAGTAGACACAATGCAATTCCCAACAGTATATAATTTAATGTTATCTAGGTCACTTGTCCAGTGAATTGCCAAAAAGAGTTTGTTATTGTTTTTGAGTCCAAGTCCAACAATGCCCACTAATTTTTTTTCTTCAGTTACCAAAGCATAAGATGGTTACTAAAATCTACATAAGCAGTGGAATTTACATTTGTTTAGGCCCTTTTTACCATGTTTCCCAAGTCTCTACTATCTTCACACACTTTGTTTATTTTCCTACATTACTGGAAAAAAAATGAACCTAAGAGTTTAACTAAAACACTGGCTATTTTCAGCTGGATATTTGGTGCTGGATAGTGCTACTTTGACTGAACTTTATAATTTGTGTTTTCTAGATTAAGTTTAGGCTTTAAAAAATTCCTTTAGAGCATGATATATATGCATATTTAGGGAAAACTTTTGATTTCCATTGGAGATAAACATACATTGGAAACAACTGAAAACAAAATCTGGCTGTATGTTTAGATTCTCATTAAGTTGTTACAAGTTTGAATGTGATATTGGCCAAGTTGAGCCTTTATAAGCAGTTTATTTGCTTGGTCATCATAAAACCTAGAGAAATATCTAGATGCATAGACAATATAATTATAAGGTTAAAAGTCCTGAATTATATGTAATTCCCAATTTACTATCAGATTAGAGCTATCTGTATGTGCTGAATTTGAAATAAAAAACCATCTATAAATTTCTAAAGCAAAGGTCACAAACTAGCAACCTATGAGCCAGATCGAGCCTTCAATTGTGGACATTTATTTGGTTTTTCTTATTTTTTATTTCAATAGCTTTAGGGATATAAGTAACTTTGGGTTACATGGATGAACTGTATAGTGGTAAAGTCTGAGATTTTACTGTATCATTTGCAAAATAATGTACATTGTACTGAATAGGTAGCTTTTCATCCCTCACCCTTGTCCCACTCTCCCCATTTCTGAGTCTCTGTATGCCTTTGCATATCCATACCACTCTGTACATCTTTGCATATCCATAGTTTAGCTTCCACTTAAAGGTGAGATCATATTTGGTTTTCCATTCCTGAGATACTTTGCTTAAGATAATGACCTCAAGTTCCATCCAAGTTGGTACAACATTATTTCACTTTTTTCATGGCTGAGTAGTATTATATGGTGCGCGCACACACACACACACACACACACACATATATATATATATATATATGCAGCCATAAAATATATTATGTACATATATGTGTGTGTGTGTGTGTGTGTATATATATAATTTATTTTTTGTCCTTTTATTTTAGATTTCAGGAGTATATGTGCATGTTTGTTACATGGTTAAATTGTGTGCTGCTGAGGCTTGGTGTATGAATGATTCTGTCACCCACTGATAAGGTTTGGCTTTATGGCCCCATCCAAATCTCATCTAGAATTTTAATCCCCATAATCCCCATGTGTTGAGGGAGGGACCCAGTGGGACATGATTGGATCATGGGAATGGTTTTTCCCATGCTGTTCTCGTGATAGTGAGTGACTTCTCAAAAGATCTGATGGTTTTATAAGCATCTGACATTTCCCCTGCTCACTCTTCTCTCTCCTGCCACCATGTGAAGAAGGTTCTTTCTTCCCCTTTGCTTTCCACCATGATTTTAAGTTTCCTAGAGCCTCCCTAGCCATGTAGAACTGAGTCAATTAAACCTCTTTCATTTATAAATTATGCAGTATTTAGTGTTTTTAAGTAGCAGTGAGAGAGACTAGAAGAATATAGTAAATTGGTACCAAGATAGTGGGGCACTGCTTTAAAGATATCCAAAAACGTGGAAGCAACTTTGAAACTGGCTAACAGGCAGAGGATGGAACAGTTTGGAGGGCTCAGAAGAAGGTAGGAAGATGTGGAAAAGTTTGGAACTTCCTAGAGACTTGTTGAATGGTTTTGACTAAAATGCTGATACATATATGGACAACGAAGTCCAGGCTGAGGTGGTGTTAGATGGCGATGAGGAACTTATTAGGAACTGAAGCAAAGGTCACTCTTGCTATGTTTAGCAAAGAGACTGGTGGCATTTTGCCCCTGCCCTAGAGATATATGAAACTGTGAACTTGAGAGAGATATTCTGAAATTGGAACTTATGTTTAAAAGGGAGGTAGAGCATAAAAGTTTGGAAAATTCGCAGCATGGCAATGTGGTAGAAAAGAAAAACCCATTTTCTGGGGAGAAATTCAAGCTTGCTGCAGAAATTTGCATAAATAATGAGAAGCCCAATGTTAATCACCAAGACAATAGAGAAAATATCTCCATGGCATGTCAGAGACCTTCTCAGCAGTTCTTCCCATCACAGGTCTGGTGGCCCAAAAGGGAAAAATGGTTTATTGGGCCAGGTCCATGAACCCCATGCTGTGTGCAGCCTCAGGACTTGATGCCCTATATCCCAACCACTCTAACCATGGCTGAAAGGGCCCAAGGTACAATGAAGGCCATTGGTTCAGAAAGTACAAGCCCCAAGCCTTGGTAGCCTCCATGTGCTATTGGTCCTTCAGGTGTGCAGAAGACAAGAATTGAAGTTTGGAAAACTCTTCCCAGATTCCAGAAGATTTATGGAAATGCCTGGATGTCCAACCAGAGGTGGGCTCCAGGGGTGGAAACTTCATGAAGAACCTCTCCTAGAGCAGTGCAGAAGGGAAATTCTGGGTTAGACCCCCACACAGAGTCCCCACTGGGGCACTTTCTAGTGGAGCTGTGAGAAGGCCGCCGTCCTCCAGACCACAGAATGGTAGATCCATTCACACTGTGCATCTAGAAAAGCTGCAGGCATTCAATGCCAGCCCATGAAAGTAGACGGGAGGGGCACTGTACCCTGCAAAGCCGCAGGAGTGTAGCCTCCCAAGATCATGGGAGCCCACCTTTGCATCAGTATGACTTTGATGTGAGACATGGAGTCAAAGGAGGTTATTTTGGAGCTTTAAAATTTAATTACTGCAACAGTGGATTTTGAACTTGCATGGGGTCTCTGGTCTCTTTGTTTTGACCAATTTCTCCCATTTGGAATGGAAGCATTTATTCAATGCCTGTACCCTCATTTTATCTTGGCAGTAACTATTAATAACCTGCTATTGATTTTACAGGCTCACAGGTGGAAGCGACTTGGCTTGTCTTGGATGAGACTATGGACTTGGACTTCTGGGTTAAAGCTGGAATCAGTTAAGACTTTGGGGGACTGTTGGGAAGGCATAAGTGTGTTTTGAAATGTTAGGATATGAGATTTGGGAGGAGGCAGGTTTGGAATAATGTGGTTTGGCTTTGTGTCCCACTCAAATCTCATCTTGAATTGTAATTCCCATGTGTCGAGGGAGGAACCCAGTGGAAGGTGACTGGATCATGAGAGTGGTTTTCCCCTGATGTTCTCCATATAGTGAGCAAGTTCTTATAAGATCTGATAGTTTTATAAGTGTCTGGCATTTCCCCTGCTCACTCTTCTCTCTCCTGCCATGATGTGAAGAAGAGGCTTGCTTGCCCTTTGCCTTCCACCATAATGCTAAGTTTCCTTGGGCCCAGTCTGTTAAAACGATTTCCCTTATAAATTACTCAGTCTTGGATATTTCTTTATACCAGTGTGAGAAAGGACTAATATACCCACGTAGTGAGCATAATACCCAATAGTCTTCCAACATATGCCCCCTTCTCACCCTCTTCACTTAAGCATCTTCCAGTGTCTCTTGTTTCCACCTTTGTTTTCATGTGTGTTCAATGTTTAGCTGTTGCTTACAACTGAGAATATTTGACATTTGGTTTTATGTCCCTCTGTTAATTTGCTTGGAATAATGGCCTCCAGCTGTATTTGTGTGGCTGCAAAGGACATGATTTCACTCATTTTCTTATGGCTGCACAATATTCCATGGTGTATATGTATCACATTTTCTTTATTCACTTTACCATTGATAGGAATCTGTTTGATTACATGTCTTTGCTATTTTGAATAGTGCTGTGATGAACATACAAGTACATGTGTCTTTTTGGTAGAATGATTTATTTTCTTAGGGGTACATATACAGTAGTGGAATTGCTGGGTTGAATGGTAGTTCTGTTTTAAATTCCTTCAGAAATCTCCAAGCTGTTTTCTACAGTGGCTGAACTAGTTTACATTCTGACCAGTGTGTACAAATGTTGCCTTTTCTCTGCA
>CAUYLG010067152.1:0-56001 GCA_963573385.1 Cacajao melanocephalus
GCTGGGAACCTATTCTTTCCATCCACACCTCAAAGGAGACAACAACCATTTTTTTTCTTTTTATATGTATTTTTTTAATATAAATATGGGGTTTCACCATGTTGGCCAGGCTGGTCTTGAACTCCTGACCTCAGGTGATCCACCCACCTCAGCCTCCCAAAGTGCTAGGATTACAGGCGTGAGCCACTGCGCCCGACTGATAACAACCATTTTGTCTGTATCGTAGGAACAAGAGAGCATCAATACCTCGCAGACAATGACCAGAGTAGCACACAACGAGAGAGTTGCAGCTTCTAGGAGCTTAGCAAGAAGCCCAGCAGCTCATGCTAAGCTTGTGTTCCAGCAGTCAATGTAGGTGGAGAACACAGGTCAGAAAACAAAGAGATGAGGATAGGGAATTTAGAAAAGCCAGGCTGGGCAGCATAGGTGCTTTAGACAACGTATACACTTCCAAAGGGAAGAAAGAAATGAAGCCCTTCATCTGACCGCAAGAGAGGCATCACTTTCTTTTCTTCTTCTTCCAGGTTTATGAACCACCCCCCAACACCAACCTCACCCCAGTGACTTCTTAGAGACAAACACCTTAGGGCCAGAAATTTTAGTCCTTTGTACACTCTTTTCTTCCTCCAACTCTAAGAAAGAGACATTATCCCAGAATGAATTGGAAGTTGAGAATCCCACTGCATACCCAGGAAACACATCCAAATAGAATATGAAATTGTTGACTGCTCAGAGCCTTGTGCTGCATTAAAAAAAAAATTTATCCAGAGAAAAGTTCATTCCTGATAAAGACTCACTGATGTTAGGCCTCCTGTCTTTCATTTGTCCTCTCCGCCACCCCCTCTCCATGTCTGTTTATCCTTTCCCCCCTGCCTTGTGCCCTAGAGGCTTACCTGTACAGATGGCATCAAATGGCCTTTGGCTCCCAGTTGGTCCAGCCAATGTGGAACACTACCATGAAGTGGGAGGGAGGAAGACAGAGACCGGTCAGTGTACCCCTGGCCTCCCTTCCTGCAGAGTCCTGGCTGATTCTCAATATGGAAGCATCCTACTCTGATCAGGTTGCTCTTGCTACCTAATTATGTCTCTGAGTTCCAGTAAACACTCCTCTTTTCATCCTTCCAGGCCCCCAAATCCACCCTCCACCCTCTGTTACTTCCTCTGGGGCACTACACAGTCCCCCGTGGCTTTTCTATACGTTGCTTCTCATTTGAAAATAGTCCATTTATTAATCTCTCTTTGAATACCTGCCATCTCTTCACATTTGGCTGTTGAGTTTTTGACTACAGTGAAGAAAATCAACTCTCTGAAAAGAACTTTAGCCTGGAGAGCTCCATGCTGCTGAATCCAATTACAAGATCACCGCAAGGAGGGTCTGTCCCTTATTGTCACTCCAGGATATCCCAAATATGAAGATAGGAAGGAAGACTGGTGTCCATCTTTCTTAGGCATAGAAAACTAAGCTTAGATGTTTATTTTACTTTAATGCAGTATCTGCACAGTAAATGTTTGCAATTCAGAAGGATTTTCCCCAAATAATTAGGAAATATTTTTCCTAATAAGCATTTTGAAATTGTCATAAAATTTTGTTTTCTTAGGTTTTTATATTTTCAGGTCACTAAAAAATTATTCCTTGCTTGGCTACGCTATTAAAATCTCAACTGCCCTGTAGGTATGGCCAGAAAGAAAGAAAATGCTTGCCATCAGTCCTGCTGGGCAGTCCAGCCTTGACCCAGAGGTCTGAGAGGGCATGGATGATGTGTTACAATCCTATTTGTATCACCCTCTAATTGGAATCCTGGTTTCTAGCCCCTTCTGAATGAGCCTGCGTTAATTCCCTCAACAGAGATCTCCAAATGAGGAAACAAAAAAAGAAATTTGTAAAGCAAAATGACTATCAGATGTTTGGTCCAGTCTGACTTAACCAGACACTTCAAGTACAGTTAAAGAAAGAAAGAAACATAATTTTGGAGCCAGAAGACCTGGGTTCAAATTCTGGCCAATTTAGTTAATAACATATCTATCACGTAGATGCTCAACTGCTCATATTTGTCATCGGTGAAATGGGTATAGTAAAATGTTTTCACCTGCACAGTATAAAAAAATGTAAATAAGGTAATTTGCATAAAAGTGTATTAAAATCAAATACACCAGACAGATTTTATGTTTGTTTTTGTTCTTTTAAGAACATAGTCCCACTCTGTTGCCTAGTCTGGAGTGCAGTGGCGTGATCATCTACTGCAAGCTCACACTCCCGGGCTCAAGTCATCTTCCCACCTCAGCCTCACGAGTAGCAAGGACTACAGGCATGCACCACCATGCCTGGCTGACTTAAATTTTTTTTTTTTTTTTTTGTAAAGATGGGGTCTTGCTAGGTTTCTCAGGCTGGTGTTGAATGCTGGATCTCAAGCAATCCTCCCACCGTGGTTTCCCAAAGCTCTCAGATTATAGGCTTGAGCTACCACACCTCACCAGATGTTTGTTTTAAAAACAATTTTGAAAAAAAGAAAATAGAACTTAAGCCATTTTATCCAAAAGTCATTCACCCAAATATTAACTAAGGGCTTGGCATTGATTCAGAAAATATATACAGCATAGAGTCAGCCTCCAGAGTTTGCAACATAATTAGGGAAACAAATATAGCTTTAATGATTATTAGAGTATTAGCAAGTATATTCTGATGGCTAAGTTGTGTCATTTAAAAAAGTTCTTTATGACCATGGTTCACAGAAGAAAGAGAGCAACATAGATTCATTGCTGTAATGAGACAGATCTTCACAGAGGAATTTGGAGTGGAATAATAATAGGAGTTAACATTTATTGAGTAATTCTTATCACTTTAAGACATAACTTTAAGCTCTTTATATATTAATGCATCTAAGTCTCAAAACAACCACATGAAAGAGTAATTACAATTTCTCCATCTACAAAGGAGGAAGCTAAGTTTCAGAGAGTTTAAGTAACTTGTTCATTATGCACAATTAGCAAGTGGAAGACCTAAAATTCAAACCTGGACAATCTGACTCGAGTTCTGCTTTGACCCTTCCTGACCATGTGGGTGCACCTGGTACACCTACTAACACATGGCACAAAGGTTCTGCAAACCCTGTTCAACAATTTGCCATCTGGCTCCTTCCATCTTGGCTCCTTCTTATCCAGTAACTAAATGAGAACTAGAAAAAGGTGTTCTACTTCCAGTCCGCGGGTGACCTGCTAAGTAACCTTGGGAGATTTCACATTTCCTGCCACAGCTTTGTCAGCCTTAAATCATGAAATTCAGAATATAGTTTATTTAACTGTAAAGCTTGAGGATGGCCACCCAAGACACCAAAATCAAAGAAATGGGGTCAGCATTCCAAAGTGGAGAAGGTAAGATTTCACTTAAATAGAAATCTTTGCAGGATTACAACATTTCCATACAAGATTAGTGCATATGCCACAGCAATATAATTGGTTAAAATTGCTACATTCCAAGGCAGTTTACTCTATAACTCCCTGAGAAGGGGTAGTGATCTCAGTGGGTGTCTCAGCTCTGGCACTGTTTGGTCTTAATTATTTAGAGAAAAAAGAAAAGAAAAAAGCAGAAGTTGCAGCTGCAAGCCACATGACTTGGATGGCATAGCCACCTTCCCCTCAAGGCTCAGGAAAATTTAAAGTTCCCACTGGGTGTGGTGGCGCACACCTGTAATCTCAGCACTTTGGGAGGCCAAGGTGGGAGGATCACTTGAGCTCGACAGTTTGAGACCAGCCTGGGCAACATGGTGAATTCCAGTCTCTCCAAAAAATACAAAAATGAGCCAGGCTTGGTGATGCACACCTGTATTCCCAGCTACTCAGGAGGCTGAGGTGGGAGGATCTAGGTTGCAGTGAGCCTGATCATGCCACTGCACTCCAGCCTGGGCAAATTTGATACCCTATCAAAAAAAAAATGTGAACATGGTTAATTTTTTCTTTAAACTAAAATGTAAAAAGTGTTAAGAATGTAAAGTTCCAATAACTTTAAGTTTGAATTACTTTAAGTTGAATTTTTTAATTGCATAACTTCTTTATCAATAAATCCAAAATGATGATATTTCCACAAATGTGAGAATAAAAGAAACTATGAGAATAAATGGGAAAGGCTGCTGAAAAATACAAATGACCTAAAAGAGTAAATTAATTGTCATCATTACTATTTATTTTTTTCTGTCTATCCAAACCCATGGCCAAAAGATATATTTCTAACTGTAATCTGTAATGACAAAAGGAAAGTGGGCAGAAGTATGTGGTTGGATCAGCATCAGCATGGCCCAACAACTTCCACAGGCTGAGCTGCTGTGTGTGCAGGTCCTGCAGCAGATGGAATAGCAAATATGTACATCTCTATTATTCAGGTGATACGTGGATGCAGAAGGAGGAGAACAGAAATGACTTTTAGAACCAGTTTTGTTTTCTGCTTGTGTTATTTTTATACAGGACTACTTAATGTCTCATTTTCAAATTTGTCTGAATATGCATATCTTTAATGCAAGCAAGACACAGGGCTCCTAAATAAAAGAAGAAATAGGAATATGAGTAAACAGTAATGAGTTGTTTTTTCTTTCTTCTTTTAAATATATTATTCTACTCTTGCAGCATAGAGAATCCCTATGGGAGCATTGAGTAGAATTTTTAAAAAGCACTTCCTGTGATTCAGTCTATGCTAGCTTCATGATGACACCTCAGCAAACTCAGATGAATGAGTGTGCTGATAAGTGACAGAAATCAATCAAATATCTCTGCTGCTGCCAAATTTACAATATGACAATGTCACTGACTGGGAGAGAGCTAAGATTGGCCCTTGGACAAAGTGTGGGAGGCTTAAAAGGCATAATGTGGAAGTAACAGGACAGGAAGAATCTGTCTTGCATTTGATAACCTGAAAAAGGGGATAGAATTAATACCTCTTGGGCTTGCCATGTCTAGTGAATTAAAGGGAATTTTTACTTAACTATAGAAAATGCAGGAGTAGAACCATAGATTTGACAGAAACATTGGCAAGTATTTATTCATTATTTCACTCATTCATGAATCATTCAGTGATTGTCAAATAACTGACTACCTGTCAAGCAAACACGGCTAGGTGCTATGGATTAAAAATGAAAGAAGCAGAGTCTCTGATAAAAGGAGCTCACAATATAGTAATAGAAATAGACATAAGCAAATAAATATAATGCGATGAGTTTATCTTAATTACAGAGATGAGCACAGGGTCCTGGGAGAGCTCCTAAGGAGGTGCAGGGAGGCAGAAAGAATGCTTCCTAGAGAAATGACCCTGGAGCTAAGTATTCAAGTATCAGCAGGAATTGACCAGGTGAGGGGCAGAGAGATTTTGCACCAGAGGGTCTATTTGAGTAAACAAGTGAAAATGAGATAGAGAATGATTTATGCAGCCAACTACAGACAATTTACTATAGTATAAAATGCATGGCAGGAAATGGGGGAGAAGAAGCTGGAAAACCAGGCCACAGCAGGGTTTCTCCAAAGCAGCAGCTTGTTTTTTATCCTTTTGGGTAGAGGTTCTCAAACTTTAGCCTGATTCAGAATTACCTAAAAAGATTTTTAAGCATATGTTATTGCCCCCCACACCCCCAGAGTTTCTGACCTCCTAGGCCTGGGATAAGGCCTGAGAATTTGCATTTCTAAGAAGTTCTCATGTGATGCAGATGATGCTGGTTCTGACACCACCATACTCTAGGCAACCAAAAGAGCTTACTGGGTTTCAAGCAAGACATCCATAAAGTAAGCTGTGCCTCTTAGAATCCATGGACTTCCTGGGCAGGCTACATTTTTAAGAGTCAAGGACTGGAGGTGGGGAGGCCAGTTAGGAGGCTGTGGCAGAAGCCCAAATGGAGAAGGAGATGGACAAACCAAACCATAACTTTGTTAGTTAGCAATCCCATATGTATTACCCACAAACATTATCATGGAAAAAATCAATGTGTCATGTTTGCAATAGTCTGGTTCTTTAGTGCACAAAAAGTGAACAACATCTAAAAAAAATATTTAAGAGAAAAGAGGCAGAACTGGAGCTACACACATTTTCTACCAAGAAATGAATTCTACTGACTAAAACCAAAGAATAGAGATTAGATTCCTACCTTGGATTCCTCATCCCAGCCATAGGGACAGAAAGCAGAGAAATTCTGGGCAGAAGAGGGCAGGTCCTTGGCAAGGGCCCCACCCTCAAGCTCAAAAGCCTAATACCGCCTCCCAAAATGAGAACTTACATCCCTGTTTTCCTGATCAAACGTTGCCTTTTCCAAAACCACCCATGGCCCATCCTACCCCCGAGTCCTGTGCCCATAAAACCCTTAGGCTCAGCCAGCAGAGACAGCAGAAGCAGCTGGATGTCAGAGACTACAGCTGGACATTGGAGAGAAGCAGCTTGAATTCAGAGGGACAGGTTGATGGCGTAACTTCAGAGAGAAGTCCAGCCAGGGATGGCCAGACTGGGGGAAGAAGATTACCTTCCTGCTCTATCCCCTCTTGAGCTCCCCTTCCCACTTAGAGCCACTTTCATCAGCAATAAAATCCCCCGCATTTACCACCTTCCATTTGTCCATGCTACCTCATCCCTCCTGGACTTCAGACAAGAACTCAAGTGCCATGAGTGTGGGTGCAAAGGGCTGTCACATTGATCCTCCACTGAGCTGTTAACACTTAAGCCATCTGTGGATGTCAAAGCTAAAAGGGCACTGTAACACTTCCTCTGGGGCTTAAGGGGTTGTAGGCACCCTCCCCTAGATGCTACAACAGGGCCAGTACAGGGTTCGCTCTTGCTGGCACCCAAAAGCGGCCACCCTGGCTCCACTACCTGCGCTCCCCCTCTCATGAGGGGTGGAGCAGCCAGTGAGTGGAATCCAACACTGCTGGTGCCCATGCACCCCAGTTCCTGCCCACGAAGGGGTCAGGGAAATAGGCCTAATTCCCTGTATGTACCTAATATCCTAATATCCAACATGTACCATACAGCTGTTAAAATAAGGGAAAGGGTATAGGGTATATGGGAACTCACACTATCTTTGCAATTTTTCTTGAAATCTAAAACTGTTCTAAAATTAGGATATCTTCACAAACCTGGCCTACTCGATGAGCTAGTAAGTGGTATCTCATCATCCCCCTTTGGAAAGTAAAAGAATTCCAACTCTGAAAGAAGACGAAGTCAGGGCTTTGGAATTAACAAAGAATATGTAGAAAATAAAAATGGAGAGTTGATTGGCATGCCAGACCCCTATTGACTCCAGTAGTGATGGTACCATGTTCAAGAGGGCAAAAACACAAAGAAAGAGAGAGATTCAGAGACAACAAAAGAGACTTAGGGTTTATTAGGGAGAATTTACATACAAGGATGGTCTGGTGGCAGTGGGCTGAACAGGAGAACCACTATTATTTGTAAAAAGCATAAAATTTATATAGCATTTTTACTTAGCAAAATTTACCTAGCAACCTCTATTCAAACCAAAACAAAGGTCCTCAAACCTCTGTATGACCTGCATTCTAAGTGATGGGCTGGAGGTTCAGATGTCCTTCACAGATAAGAACTGAATCTCCAGGTTGGCCACTCCTGGATACCTCAGCTCAGGACTTTGAACACACATTCTTCTTAGACCACAGTGTCATGCTCAGGATATGCTTAAGTTAAAATATTACTGTCAAGTGGGCCTGCCAGTGGGTGGTATGATGGAGGTAGGAATGAGTGAGCTCAGACACATCAATTCCTTAAGTCTGAAATCCAGGTAAAGCCCCACATGTGCAAACCCACCCCCAAAATCACCATATATTTTCTAATTGCCTTTTTCCAACCTGAGTTCATCAGAGTTCCTCCCCTGGAATCTGAAGATCAATGAGAAAGACACAGAGACTAAAAGATGTTACAGGAAAGTCTCAGAGCAAAAGTCCTTCTGCTAGAAGCCCCTAAATCTAAAACTGTTCTAAAAAAAATCCAGAGCTCCTCTGGATTCACCTTGCCCCAGGTCATTCAGTAACAGCCTGAATTCTGTGTGATCCTAGTTTCACAAGAGCAGTGCTTCATCAACCGTCTATAGAGAAGAACCAGTTTGTTTGTTTTAAATAGCCAATCTACCACACATCTGTGCATTTGTACAATATGATTTAACAAATGGATTACTGTAATTCCAGTCTGATATGTCAGATCATGAAGAACCAGTGTGTTTTAAATAGCCAACCTACCACACATCTGTGCATTTGTACAGTATCATTTAACAAATGGATTACTATAACTCCAGTCTGATCATGTCAAAAAACATCAGAAAAATCTCAACTGAGGGACATTCTACAAACTACCCAACCACTACTCCTAAAAACTGTCAAAGTCAACAAAAACAAGCAAAGTCTTAGAGACTATCACAGACAAGAGGAGCCTAAGGAGACACAGTAATTAAATGTAATGCAGTACCCTAGATGCAATCCTAGAACAGAATAAGATCAGGTAAAATTTTAGGAAATCTAAATGAATTGTAGACTTTAGTTAATAATAGGTATCAATATTGGTTCACTAATTGTGACAAATGTACCATACTGCTGTTAAAAATAAGGAAAATGGTGTAGGGTATATGGGAACTCATACTATCTTTGCAATTTTTCTGGAAATCTAAAACTGTTCTAAAAAAATAAATTTATCTTTAAAAATGAAGTTGCTAGAAAAATAAATTAGAAAAAGCAGGATAAACAGAATGCCACCCCTGAATTTATGATATTCAGCAGACATAAAATTACATTTCAATAAATATAAGAATAAACATAACCTAGAAAAAAAGAAAAGAATAGCAAAAAAAGTACACCTCTTTAATTGAAAGTGTGTATATATGGCAATAAGTAATGTATCACTATATACATTCATAAACTTTTGTCATTCTGTAATTGTAACTAAACTAAGAATGTGAAAGTGTGAGTCCACATACTAAACACTGAAGTTCACACTTTGAAGGAACATCTTACTTATCAGTATTAAAGTTCTTAACATGACAAATGAGCATGTTTTGTGCTGGTTAATGTATTTGATCAAGTTTGGATTGATCACATTGCTTCTCGCTTATGAAAATGTATAACTAAATTATTTCTGTGTTTCATAACACTGATAGTAGAGAAAGAAACCAGTCTTACAGATATATGTTGACAGGAGGATTAGAAGTGATTTTAAAAGAAATTTTAGCCAGCTTAGGATATTTATGTCGGATCTTTATTCAAAATAAAGCAATATTTTATTTTTGATATTCATTTTCAATTCATCAGTAACTACTTAAACAACTTTTTCCTATAAGTCAAAATGAAATTTAAATTATCTCTCAATGAAAGGAATGGATTTGAGATCCATAAATTGCCTATGTAAGAATCTCTTTAACAGAAAATAAAATGCAAAAATTCTATCAAAATTCATCAAGGGTTTGGTGATAACATTTTATATTTCTGAAATAATCAGGATTGTGACATATGAAAACTGTTATATTATGGAACATGTCATAATAATCTTTAAATTTCTGTTCTTCTAAGCTTCCAATTTTGTTCTTGTCCTTTGATCTTACCTGCCACTGGCAATTGGGCTGTACTCCTTCCTTTAATGGAAGTATTAGGATCATTATAATACCAAAGATACCAGACAAATGAGCAGTCCAGATGTCCAATTTACCTCTTTAAGATGAGACCTAATACTTTTCTTATCTTGCAGAAGTATTAAGAGCTTATTCTATAAATCAAGCACGCTCAACTTTTCTGTTCTATAATCATTGTCTCTTAATGTGCAATGAAAGTCATTTGTAATTCATCTTCCAAGTTATCACATAGTAAAGAGAATAATCTAGAATGTAATGCACTCCACTTAATTTACAATTTTTACTGTGTTACGTGGAACATTATTTAGGCTTTTTTCATAGTATGACTTTTGCAATTTAAAAAAAAACAATGCATTGATTTTTCTTCTGGCCCAAGGTCCTTGATCTAGATAACTACCTCAGAAAATGGTTTTTCATTGGAAGTGTGACATCCGAGCATGCTTCTACACAAAACTAAAATTCTAAAACACACTTGTTAACTTTGTAATCCTTCACAGATTTAGACAGTTCAGAGCTAATCATAATTGTCAACAGTGAAGCTAAAAAAAATAATTCTTCAAACCACCATCATGTTCAAATTGCACATATATAAAAGAACTGCAAGTTAATAATATTAGTGCATAAGTGAAATTACAATAAAAAACACTTTGCTAGGTTTATTTGTTCTTTGAGTTGGTTTTATATCATTATCCAATTCAAAATTACATCAAGCTATTGTGTCCAGATACAGTTACAACTACATGTCAAAGTAGCTTAAGCTCCCCCCTCATGAGGGGTGGAGCATATTTATCCTATATTTCCCAGCAAACACCTTTAAAACAACTTAAGCAATTATATCTGATTTTTAGTGTTATCAATATAAAGTTCTATTTTATGCATAAAATTTTCAACATCTACTTCTGCCATGGTTTTAATTCAGCACACTCTTGTTCAAAATTCTTTTGGTTTTGACCTTTTTATGTTTTGTGTATAAGTGTCACTTATATTTTGGTAGTTTTATTGTCTCATTAGCTAGCACATCTCTGAAAATGGAATTCAACAACATATTTTAAAAGTTAATACATTATGACCAATTAGAATTTATCCCAGGAATGCAAATTTGGCTAACATTCTAAAAGCATAGCATAAACAAATTAAGAAAAATCATACTAGCTCCACAGATGTATAAAGGCATTTGACAAATTTCAATATTAATTATTTGACAAATTAATTAATTGACAAATTTCAATATTAATTAATTCAATATTAATTAATTCCTGATAAATACTCTCAGCAAACTAAGAATAGATGGGAACTTTGACAACATGAAACAGTGCTACAAAAAACCTACAGCTAACATCATACGTAATGATGAAAGACTGAATGCTCTCCCCCTGTTACGGGCTGAATTGCATCCCATCCTCCAAATTCATGTGTTCAAATCCTAACCCATGGTATCTCAAGATGTATCATGGGTATTTGGAGATATGACCTTTAAAGATATAATTAAGGTAAAATGAGGACACATGGGTAAGCCCGAATCCAGTATGACTGGTGCCCTCATAAGAAAAGAATAGGACACAGACAGACACAGAGAAAGATCATATGAAAAGGCGGCCATCTGCAAGCCAAGGAGAGAGACCTCAGAAGAAAACAAACTTTCCAGCACCTTAATCATGGACTCCTAGATGCCAGAACTGCAAGAAAATACATTTCTGTTGTTTAAGCCACGCAGTGTGCAATATTTTGTTATAGCAGCCCTAGAAAACTAATCATCGCCTAATATTAGGAAAAAGACAAATATGTTTTCTCTCATCACTTCTACCTAGCACTGTCCTGGAAGTTATGGCCAGTGCCAAAAGTCAAGAAAAAAAAAATAAAAATTATCCAGAATGGGAAGGGACAATTAAAAATATTTTTATTTGCAGATGACAAGAATGTCTATGTAGAAAATCTTATGAAATATGTTTTAAAGGTATCAGAATTAGTGAGCAAGTTTAGTAAACTTGCGTTTTATAAAACAACACATAAAACTCTGTTTTACTTCTCTATACAAGCAACAAAAAATGGAAATTAAAATTTGAAAACCCTACTATTTACAGTAGCTTAAAAATATATTAAATACCTGAGGTTAGGTACAACAAAAGGTACACAAGACCTGTTCAGTGTTAATTACTGAGAGAAATTAACAAAGACCTAGATAAATGGAGAGATATCATGTTCATGAGTCATAAGACAATATTGTTAACACGTAATTTCTCCCAAAATTGACCTAGAGAATCAACACAACCCTAAAAGCAAAGACCAGTCAAAATCCCCAAATTCCTTTTTTGTAGAAATTGAAAAACTGATTCTAAAATTCATATGGAAATGTGAAGGACCGAGAATAGCAAAAACAACTTTGAAAATAAAGAACATAGTTGGAAGACTAACACAACCCACTTTCAAAATGTGTTATAACACTATAGCAGGAGTTAGCAAATTAAGACTTGTAGACCAAATTCAGCCCATGACCTGTTTTTTACAGTCCTCAAGCTAAGAATGGTTTTTATATTTTTAAATGATTTAAAAAAAAAAAGCACTACAGTGAACGTAGGTACTTCAAAAAGCCTAAAATATTTACCCTCTGACCCATTAAGAAAAAAGTTTGCTGACCCTCAAGCTACAGTTACCAAGACAATTTCATATTGTCATATAGACAGACAAATAGATAAGTGAAGCAGAAGAGAGAATGCAAAAATAGACCCACACTTATATGGACCACTGATTCTTTTTTTACAAAAGTGCGAAGGCAATTCAGTGGACAAATTATAGACTTATTATCAAATGGTGCTGAAAAAATTGGATATTCATGTGCAAAAAAAGCAACCTTTGGTTTATGCTAAACTTCGCATAATATACAAAAATTAACTCAAAATGTATCATAAATGTAATGCCCAAAATTACATAACTTCTAGAAGAAAACAGAAAATCCTTGTGACCTTGGATTTTTCAGATAACCCTTAGATATGACACTAAAGAAAGATCCATAAAGAAAAAAAAATGAGAAATTGAACTTTAAATTTAAAATGTCTGTTCTCAAAAGTCACTGTTAAAAGATTAAAATACAAGCCAAAAACTGGGAGAAAAAATAGCAAATCATGTATCTGATAAAGAATTTGTATGTAGAATACACAAAGAACCCTCAAAACTCAATAATCAAAACCTAGTATGTTTTAAACAGGCAAAACATTTGAACAGACATTTCACTAGAAAAGATACAGCATATAAGCACACGAAATGAGGTTCAACATCATCAGACATCAAGAAAATGCAAATTAAAACTTCACACCAAGTATTGGCAAAGATGTGAAAGAAGTACAACTCTATACTGCTGGCAGGAATGTAAAATGGCAGAACTACTTTTAAAAACAGTTTGGTAGTTTCTTAAACATATGAACACATACCTGTTATGATCATGCATAGGGATAGTTCCAAGAGAAATGAAAGGATATGTCCATATAAAGACTTGTACACAAATGTTCACAGCACCTTCATTTGTAGTAGCAAAAAACTGGAAGAAAACCAAATATCTATCATCATATTAATGGATAAACAAACTGTGATATAACCATACAATAGAACAGTACTCAACAGTGAAAAAGAATTATCTACTGAAAATGCAACAACATGGATAAATCTCAAAATATTTATGCTGTGTGAAAGACATCGTCTCAAAAAAGAAAAAGTACATACTCTGATTCCGTTTACATAAAATCCTAGAAAACAGAAACTAATCTATAGTGACAGAAAGCACATCAGCCTGAGGATAGGGAGAGGACAGGCAAAAGAAGGCAAGAAGAAGGGAAAAGATGCAAGAAAACTTTGGAAATGACAGAGATGTTCGTTATCTCGATTGTGATGAGTTCCCAGTTACATACATACATCAAAACCTATCAAAGTTTATGCTTTAAATAGGTACATTTAAGTTATACCAACTACACCTCAATAAAGCTGTTCTCAAAAGTATGGCAAGCTATGATTTTTACTTTGCTTCAAAAATTTAAACTATTTTTTTACTTAAAGCAAACAAACAGAAAGCACCACCATTTAAGCACTGTTATAGAACACAAAATTTCACTGAGACACAAACATAAAGCAGAGAAAAGTCCAAGACTACATATCATTTGCTAACAAATATAAATCATTTGGGGAAGCTCTGAATATTGTGCACACATATTTCACTCTCTACCCTTGGCCCCATCTTGGACATTCTCTGTGTACGTTAGTATGCAAAAGACTCCACAGGTCCTGAGGAAGGAAACTTACTTGACTGTTTGGCCCAAGCCCCTTTTCGCCAGATAACTATTAGCATTCCACAGAACTAGCACCCATGGATACACTTTAGAAAACAATTTTATAGACTGTAGGTGTTAGCGGACATAAAATGAGGGTGATAGGCATAGGAAAAAAAAAAGAGGGATTACTTCCAGCCCTAATATTTTACTAATGACACTCAAAAGTTGGACTATTAAGCTGGACCCAAGTCAAGATCCAAATACATGCTAGAAACACTCTCACATCATTTTAATTACATTTTAAATGTTATTAAAAGGGAGAGGAAATAAAAAAGAGATAATAAAGTCCAAAGTCAATAGACAGTCTGACTTTGCTTCTTACAGGCTTTCTCATATTCTGTCCTTGACAAATTTCTCTATTATCTTGGCTGTGAGTTGATCCCTATGCTTTGCAGACTAAATTAACCCTTCAGCAAATTTTACATCTTTATGGTTCCATGTCTAAGAGGATAACCATCACCAAGTTAAAAATGCAAACAATAATTCCTTTCTTTTTGAATCTCTAAGTCATTTTTATTTGCATGATATATTTATCTCTACCGTTTTAGAGAGACAGACACTAGCTTTTCATTTTCAAGGACTGATGAACAATCATCCATAAGTTCTTGAAGTTTAGTAACAGAAAACTGTACTTGTTTTTCAAATCCTTTGTCTACTGTAAGAAGCTACTGTTCACAAAATGCATATTCAATAAACTGCAGTTCTATTGGCAACCTTGGTTTGAGAGTGCAACAGGGATACTCACTGCTGGCGAATCTGCTGTTTGCAACCTGTGTAAAACTATCATCTGGGCACTTCTTGTTCTGTTGTCTTCTTTGATAAACTTCAAGTATAGTACTGCCTCACTCAAGGTGGTGGGAGTTAAGAAGACATCTACTCCAGAGTTAAAAGCATTCACAAAATCATTAGCAATGAGGCTTCTCACCTTGTATGCTTTGATGAAATAATTTTCATAGTTTTCTTTTAGCAAGAAAAAGTTTCCTGAGAGACTTCTTCCTCTCACCACATCATTGAACCCTTCTTGTCTAGTTGCAGCATACCTAGCTTCAGTGGACACATCAATGTCACATCTGTGACCATATTGCAGCCTATCAAATCTTGCCATATTTGATGCCACTTTCAATGTGTACAATACATGGTAGCAGACAACTGAATAACTGGTGTGAGGAAGGGATGCTTCAATTACTTTGGCCCTCACAGACTCAAAGAGGTCAGCAGCTTTGGACCAAAGACATTGTACTTCACTTGATAATTCTGGTACAAGATATTCCTTTGGAATTCTTATACATGGTTTGTTCACATCTGTCAAACTAGGAAGTATGAATGGTTTAACAGGATCTTGTAATGTGGTAGAATCCTTGGGGTCACATCCAGCCAGTACACCCAACACAATGGCTGCATCATCCACACATCTGGTTAAGATTCCTGGCACATCCATCAAATTCACCAGGGTAATGAGACCATGACAGGAAACTACACTATATCTTGGTTTGAAACCAACAGATTTAATTTTCCTCAGATCTATATTCCCATACTCCTATTATGGTTCATGTCACATTGCATTATAACTATTTGTTAATGTATCTGTCTCCTTTGCTCCTGAAGGCAGACACTGTCTTATTCAACACTCAATAAATGTCTTCTAAATTGAATTATCATCAAAAATAATTTATTAATGGTTTTCCTCAAAACACACTCTCTCTCTCTCACACACACACACACACGGGGGAGGAGAGAGAGAGAGAGAGAGAGAGAAACTTAGGAGGAGCTATAAGAGAAGGTTACAGTTTTAGCTCTTGCCTTTTCATGGATTACAACCTAAGACAGACCATAAAGAAAGACATGGATGGTCACAGTGAACATCCACAGATACACCTGAAAAGGAGGCAGTCAATGAAAGATAAGATGGTAAATAAACGAGGACTTTTGCCTGCAGTAGTTAAAAGAAAAACCCCAGTACAAAAAAAAAAACATTATATTGGCTCATAAACATAGAAAATTCAAGAAATGTATCTGACTAAAGGCACAGATAAATCCAGGGTTTCAAATTATATCACTTGGATGTCAAATGCCCATTTGAAGCCTAACATGTCAAAAACCTGAGCTGCTTCTAATCACCCTCCAAAATCCACTCCCCATTGTGCCTTCTGCATCTCACGAAACGGCAGCTCCACTGCTTCAGTTATTCGAGCCAGGAACCCTCGAGTCAGCCTTGATCTCTTTCTCTGACTTTCCACACCTAATCCTTCATCATATTGTAGGCTCCACCTTCAAAATACATCCTGAATGCATCTTCTTACTACATCTTCTAAACCAAATCATCCCTCACCTAAATAATTATAATATCCTTTGCCTTCCTAGGGTCAATTTTCAACATAGACCAGAAAGACAGTTTAAGGTAAATCAAATCATGTGTCCTCTTTGCAAAATCCTTCATTGCCTTCTCATCTCACTCCACATAAAAGTCAAAATCCTTACAAGGCCTCGAAGGCTCCATGCTATAAGGCTTCCCTCCCCTCTCATCATCACCTCCACATCTCCCCTCTGCCACTCACTCTGCGCCAGCCACACTGGTCTCCTTGCTCTTCTCCAACTCAAACACATTCTGAGGCCTTTGCATTTGTTCTTCCCTTGCCCAGATACGCACTTCCTGCAGATGTCTGTTTAGCTCACACTCTCATATCCTTCGGACCTTTTGATAATGTCACTTTCTCAGAGAGGCCTTCCCAAGCTGTTCTTTCAAAACCACAACAATCCCACCCCATAATTCTCTATTGTCCTTCCTCATGGTTTATCTCCACAGCACTTATCAAACACGCTACCTAATGTAATGAACTGTGTTTATTGTCTGTCTCTCCTTGCTAGAATGCAAATTTCTTTTTCCATTGGTAGATACCCGTGTGTTCCAGGGACTGATGATGGAGAGCTGCTCCTTTTCCACTTGTCTGCATTGAACTATGTCACCTGGACCTGATGTCACATAGGGTTTCTTCTCAAGAAAGAAAGACCATTTAGCAATCCCATTACTGGGTATATACCCAAAGGAATATAAATCATTCTATTATAAAGACACATGCACATGTATGTTTATTGCAGCACTATTCACAATAGCAAAGACTTGGAACCAACCCAAACGTTCATCAACTATAGACTGGATAAAGAAAATGTGGCACATACACACCATGGAATACCATGCAGCCATAAAAAAGGATAAGTTCATGTCCTTTGCAGGGACATGGATAAAACTGGAAACCATCATTCTCAGCAAACTGACACAAGAACAGAAAACCAAGCCCCACATGTTCTCACTCATAAGTGGGTATTAAACAATGAGAACACATGGACACAGGGAGAAGAATATCACACACTGGGGCCTGGGGAAGTGGGGGCTAGGGGAGGAATAGCAGGGGTTAGGGGGAACTGGGGAGAGATAGCATTAGGAGAAATACCTTATACAGATGACAGGGTGATGGATGCAACAAACCACCACCATGGCACATGTATACCTATGTAACAAACCTGCATGATCTGCATATGTACCCCAGAACTTAAAGCATAATAAATTTTTTAAAAATAAATTAAAATTAAAATTAAAAAATACATTTTAAAAAGACAGTTTCAGTTTTTTCCAGTGTTCCCTTTTCCCTTGGGGGTCAGCCCTAGTCCTGGAGCCAGGATGTAGAACAAGACACCATCCTGTCCCCAGCTGGGACCATACAATATCCATCCTCCCTGCTTTGATAATAGAACTCACTGAGTTTCAGCTGGCAGCCTATGTGGCCATGGGCATAAACTCTGAACAACAGAATATGAGAAGAAGTAACGTGTGGCACCTATGAGTCATGCCTTGAAAAGAAAGTACTTCCCTGACCCTTTCTATTTCTTGTGTTATAAGTAAAATTTTGATGCCACAAAAGAAATAGCACTCGAAGATAAATCCTCTCAGCAAGGCAGTTTACTTCTATAGAAGGATGCGGCTCATGGATGGAGCAATGGCAGCCGCACATTTAGGCAAGTGAGGAAAAGGTACTTATACCTGATGGGGGTCGCCCCTACTGCTGTATTGTTCCCCAGTTGGCTAGGGTTAGACCACACAAGCTACACTAATCTCGACTAGCTATTTTAAAGAGAGCAGCGGTCTGAGCTGGAGTGGCAGGGTGGGTAGTTTGGTGGGAAGGATGGTTACAGGTGGGTCAGAGCAGGTAGCAGGAGTGACCTAGGTCAAAGAAGGTGACTGGAGCAGGTGACTGGAGCAAGTGACCAGGATGAGTCAGGACAGAGTTGGGACTGTGGGAACAGATGTGAACTACTGATTAGAACTGGTGGAGAAGGTTGTTTACTGGAACTACAGGGAAATGAAACTTTAAAATGAAGGACAAATAAATGAACATAATGACCTACTGATTCTTTGAAGAGAAATTTAGAACTCATTGTATCCAATACCCTCTTGCTGGGAAAATGACAAGAATTGATCATCTGCCTTGGACTCTGAGGTGGACGCGCTACTTGGAGGACTCCACTGACACCCTGGCACCCCTGGACCACCTCCTTCTGCACGGTGATACAAGGAAGAGAGAAACTTCTATCTCAATTAAGCCATTGTATCTTAGGGTTGATTTGTTAACAGCAGCCTGACTAATACCCTAAGTAATACAAAACTTATATTGAGAATGTCTTTCTTGCCTTTTGGTATTTGGGGAGCAAAGGAAAGTAACTGGGGGTTGAGGGAAGGGAATAGAAGAGAAATTAACAACTACTCAGTTCCAGACCCAATTCTGCCACAGAAGGCTGGGGCTTCTTCCTACTTGTACTGATATGAAATAACTTCAAGAAAAATTGCTGGTATGCTATTGTTAGTTAATTTCTAAAGGTTAACATAAATGTAAGTGTTATGAATGTAGCCTGTTTCTGGAAGAATACCAACAAAATTCCTAGGTGGCTGCCTCAGGAGATAGGGACTGAAGGATAGGAAGATAGCGCTGGAGGAAAAGAACTCACTTTGGGATGCTTTCTGAATGTTATTTCACATGTAGCTATTCAAAAA
This sequence comes from Cacajao melanocephalus, assembly GCA_963573385.1. NCBI lineage: Eukaryota > Metazoa > Chordata > Mammalia > Primates > Pitheciidae > Cacajao > Cacajao melanocephalus. The sequence goes on from CAUYLG010067152.1 coordinate 18,951, forward strand.
TAGTAACATTTAAACCTTAAGAAGTCAACAACCTAAAATTAATTTTTAGAGAGGACTAAACGCTCAGCTATTAACCCTTTATCTCATATGAATGATTTTCACCCTTTTTGGGTGACCATAGCCCACAGCGGTACGATGAGTTTAAAATGTTGCATTTTTGAAGGCCACTGTTATCAATGGATGTGAAAGCAAACTTCCCCTTGGACATATGTATGCGTAGCTTTTAAACAGCACAAGAAAAATCAGGCCTTTCCTCAATGGATTTTTTTTGTTTGTTGCCACTGGAAGCAGAAATCAGCAGCAGCCTAGCATCCTTGAAGCTTTCCCTGCTGTCCCCTACAACATCATTTCATAAAGGTCATCCCACAGTGAAGGGGTTGCCAAGTCAGGGTGACGGCAGCTCCGCCATGGCCCTCATTACGCTGATCTGTGCTGTCTTCCATCCCTTCATCAGCAGCAAAGTCAGTATTTCATCTGGGAGCTAAAATTAAGTCATTACCCCTCCTGTGAGCAACACTACTCCTGAAATAAAAATTTTACAGCATTAGGTTGGAGGAGGATCACTTAGCATTTGAAAGCACTTCCCCTGTGACCTTGAGCTTTTATCGCTTGGGAGCCAAAATAAAATCTCTGAGGCAAGATTTATGAATAAATAATTAACCAGGAAAATAAAAACAGCACTGAAAAAGAAGTAGGTCCCTTCCACTTACAGCCAAAGTTGGAGAGAGAGAGAGAGAGCGTGAAAGAGAGAGAGCGTGTGTGTGTGTGTGTGTGTGTGACTTTCTCTTTTGTGTACACAGTGTTTTCAAGAAAAAAAAAAAAAACTAATATATAAAAGCCTGACCTAATCACAGGAGCCATAAAACATTCGGACAGTTTCTGCATGGCCTGCTTCTTCCATGGGCCTTCCTGCATCCTCAGAACGTACCCAGGTCACCCAGACACTAAGCAGCAATGACAGCCCTCACTGCTCTCCATCCTCCTCTGGTTGTCTTTTCCCCACCCCTACTCCACCCTTTCCAGCAAGAGCAAGGGGTGTTTTCCCAGTGATCCACCTGCCAGCCAAGGTGGGTCTGAAGGGGAGGCAGCAGGTACTGAGTCCTGCGAGAAGGCTCTGGGCTCATACATCCCCCATCTCAGAGCAGGGCTCTCTAACAGCAGTTCACCCCGTGAAACAAAAATGACAACACTGGGGAACACTCAGTTCAATTTCAAGGCAACCAGGAAAACTCATCACAAATTAAGAGAGCTCCCTCCCTCCTTTAAATGCAAACTCAGCATGCAGAGGACTGCAGTCTAGTCTTCTGTTCCAACTGTCACAAGCTGTCTCTGAAGAACTGCCAGTGCCTTCCTCTTCTCTAAGTGGTCACCTCCTGGTGAGCTGCCCATCCCAGTTCAAGCAAAGAAAACACTCCTAGCATGAATGAGAGGAATTCAAAGAGAAAAGGCCTTGCTGCCTCCAGGTGAGAAAACTGACGGAGGGGCAAAGAGCCCAGGGATCTCCCTAGCCAATTCCAGGGTTCACAATCCATGAAGAAGCATAAAAGGGTCTTGAACTTCATCCTAACGCTGGAAATCTAAACATTTTCTTTTTCATCTTCATAATATCTATTGTTTTTCTTTAGAGTACTCTAACCTGCCTCTCTGATGACTCATTTTTGTTATATATTCTCTGAAGAAAGATCATGGAACAAATTATTCTGAAGCTTAACTGCCTGTTAAAAGTCAGGAAAAGAACTTTCCCAACCTTACTGCCTTATTCTTAAATCAAGTTTTTTATTTGATTCTTCCCTTCAATATATTCAAGCAGCTCCACTAAGGTATACTTGGCAAAGAATAAACTGCAAATATTTTAATTATACAGTTTGATAAGTTTTAATAAATGTAAACACCCATGAACAATCTCTATAATCAAGGTAACAAACATATTCATCATCCTTTAAAGTTTTCCCAGGCCCTTCTTACATCACTTTTAGAGCAAAATAACATTGTTTCTTACCCTAGACCTAACCATAACTAGCTGTGTGACCTTGAGCCTCTTTGCAAGTTTTCATCTTTTCACGTGTTCAGGGAGGGAACTGTATAAGATGATCTTCCTAGTCCTCCAAGACAAAGCCTTCTATGAATCTAGGCTTGATACCAACCTTCAAGGACAGAGCTCACCCATGAATTTCCTCGTTGTTCTTTCCGTCCACAGAAATTATCCTCAAGCTATGGCCCTCATGATGATACACACGGTGTCATAATATTTACTTTTGTTTCTAAGTAATTCTACACTGTTGCCTCTATCATAGGACCAGTTTTATGGGCCAGGGACCTGTCACATGGGGCCAGCCACACAGGGCCCTACCCTCAGAAGGGTCATGCTGTTGAAGTTCAATGCTCTGCAGTTGCCATCTTGAAATTCTTAATAATTTTGTCTTTGACTTTGTGGTTAGTAAATCAAGTCTGATGAGACCATGGGGCTGCACACCTGGAACTTTCACTGACATATGCTCCTACGTCCCACCACCTCCCTACCTGCTTGCCTTTTGGGACAGAGTCCACTCCCCAACCTCTGGTGTCCTGGCCCAGTCTGACCTCCTCATTCCTGGCCCTGTCCAGCAACTACTACCACTGTCTACCTGGGGTGGAGACCAAGTCGCATTGACAGGAAGAGGCCTGCATTCTACTGTCATTCTTTACCCCAGGGAGTGAGAGGATCAGGGTTAGACGCTCACCCTGTAGCATCTTGGCACAGGACGAGACAGCATCCATCCTGCATCAGGCTGACAGCCGTGTTGGGGGATGTGTCATCCACCTCAGTCTAGGTACCAAGAACATCCAGGCACGGGTTAGAATAGAATAGCCAGCATGTAGGAAGGGGAGATTGACTTTGCCATCCCATCCAGCCCCACATTTTTATTTTGCACTGGGACCCACAAAGTATGTCCTTTTAAAAAACATGTTGTGAATATAAATTGCCTGTTGCAGACCAGGAATCAACAAGACACCCTCCCATCTGTGCCCTTTCAAGAGGTCATGCAGGAAATAACATTGCAGAGTGCTAAAAGCAATGACTATTTGATGATCCTCTGGACCTTGGTCATCCTCTTACTCAGGGGCAGGCAAAGACAGGTGAAGAATTTCCAGCTGGTTTAAGGAAAAGTGCAAAATGGTGTTAGCCAGGCTGGAGCTGAGCTATAGCAAACTCCAGGCTGGATCCTGCCTCCAAATTGCATCAAGGTAGATGCTAAGCCTACCTGGTCTGCTCTCAAATGGGCACTCTGCCCCTCCTCTCTGGATAACTCTCCCACCACCTCACTGCTGCCTGAGATGGCTTTAAGAGAAATTATCACCTGTATTCATTTAATAGAGCTGCCATAGTAAAGCACCAAAAACTGGGCAGCCTAGAAGAGCAGAGCTTAATTGTCTCACAGTTTTAGAGGCTCAAACTCCAAGATCAAGGTGTTAGCAGGACTGGTTCTAAGGTTATGAGGGAGAGTCTGTTCCATGTGTCTCTGCTAGCTTCTGGTGGTCTGCCTGCAATCTTTGCCATTCCTTGGAGTTTAGATGCATCACATTGATCTCTACCTTGATATTAACATAGTATTCTTCTTATAAAATTTTCCCCTTTTATAAGAGCAAAAGTCATATTGGATTAGGAATCCACTCTACCCCAGTATGACCTTATTCTAACTAATTATATCTGCAATGGCTTTGTTTCTAAATAAGGTCACATTCTAAGTTATTACTGGTTAGGACTGCAACATAAATTTTGAGATGACACAATTCAACCCATAACGGGAGCCATGAGTAAACCATCGGAGACAATGCTTCAGCAGCCATTACTCCTGGGAAAGGAAGCACGCTGGCTGGCTCAAAATTCACACTAAGAGTGAGCAAGTTTTGGAGAGAGAGAAAGCTAAACCTAAGGTCCTTTGTGTCTACAATGCAGTTGGGGTATAGAAGAAATGGCTGGAGGGAGAGAGAAGAAAGGATAATAAAGCATCTTCACAGAATACAGGCATAGAGAATACAAAAGAGTGACAAAGCCCAAGGACAGGCTTTACCAGCTCCACAAAAGGCTCAGTCCTGAGGCTGGAGCATAGTTACCTTCCTCAAAAGGTTGCCTATCCCCAGAGTGTAACTTTACTGTCATTTTCCTAACGTGGAAACTTAAACCAACACACATACATACCCCGACACATGCATGTACACACACGTGTGCACACATACCTACTGTCCTAATAATATTCCCTTTGCTGCCACAAAGGCCTGTTTCTCTTCCAAAGTGAGTTCTTCCAGAAACTGCCCCCTTATCCCCAACTATGCGCAGAAGAATCAATACTTAACTGTGTTAAGCAGAATCCTGCTAAGGAGGAAGAAAATAAGTTGCAATTGCTGCACCTTTCAGAAAAATAGCCATCAATTTAAAGCTTCTTTGAATATACTCCAGCATATTATAATGTACATAAAATGGCAGGTGGGTATTTTAAGTTCTATTAAGAGCCCCTAACTAAATTATCACCAGTCAACCCCAGCACCTATCATCTCTTCTACAATCTTGCTTTGGTAACGACATGCTATGGTGTCAGCTGTCTGTGATCAGAAGGCAAGGTAAGCATATGTTCTCAAGAAAATCCATGCACTTGTTAAGGGCCCTAAATGTTCAATGAATGAGCAGACTTTAAAAATTCATTAACACTTCTGTTCTTAATCCATGGATTTCTTCATTTAATAACTGTGAGCTCATAGAAAGGATTTATTAGCATACCACATGATATGGTTTGGCTGTGTCCCCACCCACATCTCATCTTGAATTCCCATGTTATGGGAGGAACTCAGTGGGAGGTAATTGAATCATGGGGTAGGATGTGCTGTTCTCATGATGGTGAATAAGTCTTATGAGATCTGACAGTTTATAAAGAGGAGTTCCCTACACAAGCTCTCTTTCTTTGCCTGCCGCCATCCACATAAGCTGTGACTTGCTCCTCCTTGCCTTCCGCCATGATTGCAAGGCCTCTCCAGCCATAAGGAGCTGGGGAGGCCTCAACTCAACCCATAACAAGGCCCATGAATAGACCATCAGAGACCATGCAGAGCCATGATGAAACTGCAGCTGCCCAGAAGCAGCCAGACTGCTGGACTCCAGAGCAAGGAGCTATGTGGAGGAAAAAAAGGGAAAAGTGAACTTGAGGAAAGGGAGAAATGGAGCTCGTGTACATTTTTCTTTCATGGTGACAGTGATGGAGAAGGAGGGGAGAAAGAGAGTTCCACCCCTTTCCATGGTCAGTATCCTTTAGTTTTTCTTTTCTAATAGTCCATTAAGTCTCTTTTTTTGTAAATCGTCCAGTCTTGGCAATGCCTTTATCAGCAGCATGAAAACAGACTAATACGCCACAATTGCTTTTGGAGGATCCGGCCAGGTGATGAACTAGATGAGGTTTTACTTTTCTAAACCTGTGGATGCTGAAATCCTCTGCAAGAGAAATTAACCAACTCTTATCCAGAGGTGGAGCAACATGGTTTTGAATGGCCCAACACTACAGAATAATAACTGGCATAAATAAATACCAAACTCTGCATCTTCCTACATGCTCTAGGAGGTAGGTGTTATCATTATTCTCATTGTATGATCTTAAGTCTTGGTCACTTTAAGTCAGGGGCCCACCCTACCCCGGTATGACCTCATCCTAACTTAACTAATTACATCTGAAATGACACTATTTCTAAATAAGGTCACATTCTGAGTTACTGAAGGTTAGAACTATAACATATGAATTCTGGAGGTATACAGCTCAACCCGTAACAAGGCCCATGAATAGACCATCAGAGACCATGCAGAGCCATGAAGAAACTACAGCTGCAGAGAAGCAGCCAGACTGCTGGACTCCAGAGCAAGGAGCTACTGGAGGGAGAAAAGAAAAAAGATAAGTTGAGAAAAGGGAGAAATAGAGCTCGTACACACTTTTCATTCGTGATGACTGTGACAGAGGAGAAGGAGGGGAGAAAGAGAGTTCCACTCCTTTCCGTGGTATCTTTTAGTTATTCCTTTTCTTATAGTTTCTAGCCCATTCCTCCATTTCTGAAACTGCAGTTTCATAAGATATTTTGCTTTTATTCCATAAGTCCAAACTACCTGACAAGGAGATTCTCAGCCCATAATGATTTAGGGAATTGGATGCTCTTAAACAGTGGTTGATGTAATAGATATGACAGGCCCAAGGTGATGGTCAATGCATGTCTAATGTACTCATTTGCTGAGAATTGCTGGAAATTCCTGGACTTCACAGTAATTAGCATTGTCTACATGCACATTCACACACACACCATGGCCAAACATCACATTAAAGACATGGCCTGGTAGAGAAAAAAAACAGCAGACCTGTATCAGTCAAAACAGACTTCCATAACAATATATCATTCATTGGGTGGCTTAAACAACAGAAATCTATTTCTCACAGCCTGGAAGTCCAAAATCAGAGGACGCCAGCATGGTTGGGTTCTGATAAACACTCTCATTTTTTTTTTTTTTTTTTTTTTTTTTTTATGAAGCCTCACTCTGTCGCCCAGGCTGGAGGGCAGTAGCATGATCTCGGCTCACTGCAACCTCTGCCTCCCAGGTTCAAGCAATTCTCCTATCTCAGCCTCCAGAGTACCTGGGTCTACAGGCGTGCGCCACAAGGCACTCTTACTGGTTTGCAAATGGCCTCCATGTCACTGTCCTCATATGGCAGAGAGACAGCAATCTTTCTCTCTTCCTCTTCTTACAAATCCACCAACCCCATCATGAGGTCCCCACCTTATGATGTCATCTAAACTTCATGTCATCCCAAAGGCCCCAGTGCTAAACGCCATCACATGGAGGTGAATGCTTCAACATATCCATTTTGGGGAGGACACAATTCAGTCATTCCACTCTGGCCCCCTTAAATTTATATCCTTCTCACATGCAAAATATATTCCTTCCATCCCAACAGTCCCCCAAATCTTAATTCATTCTAGCATGAACTCTAAAGACTAAAGTCCAAAGACTCATGTAACTATCAGTAAAATAAAATATGGATGAGACACATAAGGGGCTATGATTCTTTCTGAGACAAAATTCCTTCCCTTCTGCAAACCTTTGAAATCAGACAAGTTACATGTTTCCAAACTATGATAGTGGGACAGGGATAGGCTGGACATTCCCATTCCAAAAGGGAGAAATAAGAAAGAAGGAAGGAGTAATTGGTTCCAAGGAAGTCCAAAACTTAGCAAGGCAAATTCCACGAGATCGTAAGCTCCAGATTCATCCTCTTTGGTTTTGGGCTCTGCCTTCTGGACCACTAGGGTGACAATCCTACTTCTGAAGCTCTGTTAGGTGCAGGGTTACACCCCGAAGGCTCCATGTGGCCCCACTCACAAGATTTTGCAGAGTGGTCCCATCCCACAGTGTTGGTCAGAAGCCACCTAGCCTGTTCAAACCAAGCGGTACCCCTGATCGTCTCTGAATTGCCTTCTTGAAGAATAATGCATGTTTTCTTGAAGACTAGTGCATGTTCACAGCTAAATGGCTCTATGGTCTGTTCCTGCTAAATCTAAGAAGTACAATAGCCTTCCTTAATTTAATCTCATTGTTTTCTGTTCTCTTTAGTTCAAACTGGCAGGGTCCTTGTTGATATAATCTCATCTCTATTCCTGGATTCTGTTAAAATGCTTAAGTCAATAGGTCATACCCGTGATGTTTCATCAAATGATTGTTCAGCCACACCCTTAGTGTTCTCTTCAAAACAAGCTTTTCCATTTTTTGCAATGTGGATAAGCTGAGAATTTTCAAAAATCTTTACATTCTGCTTCCTTTTTGCTTAAGAATTTCTTCTTCATTTCATCTCTCTCCTTTTATATTTTTCTATATGTATTTAGGGGAAACCAGACCACTTCTTCAACACTTTGCTTAGAAATCTCTTCAGCCCATTGCTGAAAAATTCTACCTTCCACCAAACACTAGAACACAGTTCAGCCAAATTCTTTGCCACTTATAAAAAAAGATCACCTTTCTTCCAGTTTTCAATATCATGTTCCCAATTTCCATATAAGCCCTAACCAGAATCAACTTTGACATCTATTTTTCTAGCATACAACTCAAAACTCTTCCAGCCTCTACCTATTACCCAGTTCCAAAGCCACTTCCACATGCTTAGGTATTTGTTATACCAGCACCCCACTTCTTTGTATCAAAATCTGTATTAGCCTGGATTCTCCAGAAAAACAGAACCAAGAGAGTTTAGATACATAGATAGATAAAGATGCAGATATATCTTTTAGTACTGTTTCTCTAAAAAATCCAGATGAATACAGACATGTCTACAGATACAGACACACACACATATAATTCAAATATGTCTATAAATAGGTAAGTATCACAACTATCTATATATAAACATATAGATAGAAAGAGTATAAGGAACTGACTCACACGACTATGCAGACTGAGAAGTCCCAAGGTCTGCAGCTAACAAGCAGGAGGCCCAAGAGATTCAATGATATTTCCAGCCCAAGTTAGAAGGCCTGACAACCTAGGAAAGCCAGTAGTGTAAGTCCTCATCTGAGTCTGAATCCAAAAGCAGGAAAAGAGCAATGTTCCAGCTCAAAGACAGTCAGGCAGAGAGAAAGAATTCTCTCTTACTCAGCCTTTTTGTTCTATTCAGGTCTTCCATAGATTGGATGAGGCCCACCCACATTGGGAAGGCAATCTGCTTTGCTGAGTCTACTGATTCAAATGCTAATCTCACCCAGAAACACCCTCACAACACACTCAGAATTTTTGACCAAATATCTGAGCACTCCATGGCCCAGCCAAGTCAACACACAAGCTTAACCATCACAGGACCCAAGGAGAGTAACACAACTCTCCAACGGAATGGTTTCTACCTCTCTACCCTGTTCCCTACTGATTCTTTCCCTCAGACCCTCGCTAAGTGTTCTCTTGACCAAATGAAGTAGGAAAGGGTAGGAAGAGCAGGGAAGGATATAGACAGGATACATGGAACAAGAAGAATTTCTAAATGAGTTTGGGCCCAACCCCCTTTTGGGGTAAAACTTAATTTTGGTAATCTGCCAATTTATAAAGGAGGATTTTAAGTAATTCCCTGTGTTTGGCCTATTCTTGTAGTATATGAAGGCATTGAATTGGATTAAAACTATACATTTAGAATTTGCACGGAGGTAAGCAGAATCAAGACTTTTTAAAAGGAAGGCTGAATAAGCTCCCTCAGTGTTCCTGGCCCTCATCTGATGCCCTAACAGCCCTTTGAGATAGATATCATTATCCGCACATTACAGAAGTAGAAACTAAGGTAAAGATGTGTTCCTGCCACAATGGTGAAACAAGGACTGACCCACGTAGGTGTCATTCCTGGTCTGCCGTTCTTCACCACCTCACACCACCTGCTGTCAATCAGCAATGACTCCCCACTCCTTTCTCCACATACACACGGCTCTAGAGAACATGTTCCTCTCATCAGAATTAAAAATGAATCAGGGTTTTTAGCAGCCGTGCTCTTGAATCAATTAAGGATTTTAATCAGAGGCGAGAATTATAAGAAACTGCCAGTAGACTCATTCCCAAGCAAATCCCCCTGCCCATGCCTCATTGCTTCTAGTAAGACCATCATAGCACTTTTAACCCCGCACTCCACAGTTAGTGAGGCATTCCTGATTACTCACAACTGTGGGAGAAATCGCTTTATTAGGCCCTGAGCTGAAGCTATTCTATAACCCCTTATATGATTTTACAAATTCTCCAGGACAGGGTATATCAAGATGAGAGAAAACAGGGAAGTATATTCCTTCCTGTGCAGAAAGCCATGCAGAAGACGTCACGTTTAATATAACTGTAATGAAGCCAGGGGCTATTTGTCATAATTAATAGAGCTCAATTAAAGAGGGGTGGAACATTTTTTAATTTATCTACCAACAAGGAAGGAATCACAGCACATTCACACTCCTTGGGGAAATCACTGCAGAAAATAGGATTATTTTATGCGGTCAGACTTTACATTACGTTTTCCCTGTTACCGTCAATTCCCATTTCCAGAATAAGTAGACAGATGTGTAGAGCTTGTTTCATAGAAACAGACCCCAGTATTTTGTTAAGTAACACTGACTAAGTGATGAATTATTCCAAATAGTAACCATCTACACTTGACAGGACTCTCTCTAGGACACCAAGGGATGCATACTGTCACCTGCATTCTTCACCAATATATTTGTCAATTCTGCTTTGCGTAAAGGGGGTTCTTCTCTTCTGCACCAGTGCTTGGTTGAGAAAGCTGTCTGGAGGCACTCAGATTTGAATATGTAACTGAGCTCTCCACAACAAACAGCACAATAGAATATGAGGCCCAAAAGAATCTCCTAGTGCTGTTCCAACCAGGACTCAATTCCTCAATAACAGATTTCCTTCCCCCAAAAAATAGTAACGAAATCTGCAAAACTGTTAATTGCAGCTTGGAATAGGTAAACCTAAGCTTCCACTTTCCAGAGAGCCTTAATATTGGATATTAAACCATAAGAATATGAACACAGCCTGAACGCTGCAGGCTATGCACACACAACACTGCACATAGTAACCTGATGGAGCATTATGCGGAAATTGTAACTAATTTACACTGCACTGGGTACACATCTTGTTCTCTTTTCATTCCATGCCATCTGCTCCTTTGTCACCACCACCCGTGGCAGGACATCTCCTCAGCTGCTGCCACTGAGCTGGAATTGTGCCCTCTCCCTATGATCTGCTATTAACAAGCATTTAGCACTCACCCCAGAATCAGATGGGACTCATTTAATCCAAAGGGGCTTGCTGTGTAGTAACACCTTGGCAGGCTCTACACTGCTGGGGAGCAGCAGACTTGGGAGATTATTTCACAGCCTCATCAGATCTAAAACATCATGCAAATCTAGGAAATAGTTGCCCCTCAAAACGTATAAGCCAGCAGTAAAATGAAAACACATCACAGTACTCCCTGACTTCTGCCTCCTGTGAGTGCTTTCTTTTGATCTGCACCACAGATCATTCATGTATTCATTCATTCATTCAATAAACATGTTCTGACACCTCTTCTGGGTTCAAACTTTTAATCTTCACCTTTAACAAGGGGCAGAGAACCAAGAGGACTCTTTGAACTTCTTCTCACACTCACAAAAGGATTCAAATTTAGACTGGTGACGTTAACTCCAAATGAAGTTATACCTGAGTCCCAGAGATACATTGAATGAATGGAAGAAGAAACTTATCAACCAGACTTACACTTAAATGCAATCACCAGAATGTACCACCTCTAACATGCTATGAATTCTAATTAAGCTCTGAACAGAAAAACTATCTTGGGTCTTCATGCTTTACGGCATTAATTTGTTCAATGTAAATCTCTAAAATGTACTACAAAAAGTTTAGACTTTTGTGTTTTAATATACTGAAAGCCTTTAAAAATGTAAGTGCCCAGGCAGGGTGCCTTGCACCTGTAATCCCAGCTACTAGGAGGAGGGGATGCTGAGGCAGACAGATCACCTGAGGCCAGGACTTGAGACCAGCCTGGGCAACATAGCAAGACCTCATCTCTTAAAAAAAATAATTAAATAAAGATAAATAAAATGGAAGTGAATTAGACCCTCTCAATGCCTACAGAAAAGGAAAGAAGAGAAGGAGCTAGAGAAGTGAGCAGCAAGCCATAATACAATCTGTCCACCCAGTGCTCTGTATCTTTCTAGAGGCTTTTCTGTTGAGCTAGAGCATCCACTAATGCGCTTTCTCCCTTATCTTAATATTCTCCCTTTCCCTGTGTCAAAATATCTTCTGGGTGCTTCTAATGAGAGAGCACACTGGACTGATTTTTTTTTAAAGAGAATCCTCTCTCAGCATCATGTTAAATGCTCAATGAAATATAACAAATTCTTAAATTCTTTAAAGTTGACTTTGAAAGAAAGAAGTTCCAAGAATAAAGAGGGAATCAACGCCAGACAGTCAATGGGAGCCGAACTTTCCGGCCTTTTGTCTGTGCTAAACACTTGGATGAACATCTCTATGTATAAAACATTTTTTTGATTTTGTCTTCTTCATCTCCACCCTTGGCTTTGAGGATATATTCGTAGAAGTAATGTTCTTTGTATACATGCTTTGTATCTGTACATCTTCATAGGCTCTGTGTATGGGCACTTATGTTCTCTATTGTTAGTAAATTTCAATCTGTGGATTGCCAAAGCAAACGTATGCTGTACCACAGCAAAAACTGCCTATTGTAGGTAAATAACCAAGCACTACTATGGCCCTTCCACCACCTACTGGTATCAACAGCAAAAGCTCACAGCTCTGAGAACCTCTGACCCAGCAGATATCTCAGTGCATGCAGACTGCATTGACCGTATCTCAGTGACAAGGGCAGAAGATGATGGGGAGCCCATCTGTTCACTTGCATTCTTGATATTCTTGGCTTTACTCATTGCTGTTCCAGTGAGTCTTCTTAAACTGCATCTAACTCATTCTTATTTCCAGCCTTCAAATCCACACCATCATTTATGATCTGACCACACTTACCATCACCACTTCGCACCAACAGTTATTTTTCAACTCATACCCTAAGTGGCAAAGTTCTCCATCAACCCATTATCCATTTCCCCATTTTCCTCACTAACATAACCTCAGTCTTAGAACAGCACTGGGCGCATCCCGGATTGCGGCTGGTTTAAGCCAAACACAGCCACCCATTCCTCAGTTTCTGAGTCTTCTAATGGGTGACCATAGGCTCCAGTTCTAGCCACTTTGTTGCAAAGAGGACAGAGATGCAGTTTTGGAAAAATCTGAAGTGTTCTTGATGGAATAAATAGACACAGATGACAATGCCTTCCCTTTTCTCCCCTAATGAACATGGATGTGATGCCTGAAGCTACAACAGCTTCAACCAACAGAAAAAAACAAAAGTTAAGGTAGAAAGGACACATACAAAGAGACTGACCTTAGTAATGCAGCTGAACTGCTGTTTCCACCCTAAATTGCCAAACTCTAGAATTAAGAATATTTAACGTCCTTATTTTAAAGCTACTGTTTTTTTGAGTATTCTGGTCAAAACAGCTGAAAGCATTTCCAACTCTTAATTCTCTAGTTCCTGTATTGCACTCAGAACCACCATGTATGATTCATGGCACCTCCAATATGATGAGTGCCCTCATCGCAATTATCACAATATGCAACCTCCTGTTTGTTTTGTTATACATTATCCATTTCCTTTCTAGAGTGTAAGCCCTTGTTTATTCTCAGCATCTAGAAAATTGTCTAATATACGTAAGCATTCAATAAATATTACTGAATGAGATCAGCTGGAAGGAGTACGTTGGTGCTTTAGCTTTGGGAGGCAGAGGGACATTTGTGGTGGATCTGATTGTAATTGAAAGGCCAGCTCTGTGAACATAATAAGAGAGAAGTCAATTATGAGAAGTCAGGATCGGCAGAAAACAGTTGAGTTGGATAATAACAATCTGGCTGTCCAGAGATCAGGATGAATCCCCTTTCTCAGACAACATGAACTCTGAGGAAATCTGGAGATCCAACTGAAACAACTGATTCTTTCTCAAGGTTGGAAATAGAGCAAGATGTCAGACACTCACTGTTGCCATTGTAACCTTGTAGTTCGGATCTTCCCTTGCCAGTGATACCTGCTGTGCTGAGCTCTTTTGTGGCTCTGTGAACTCATTCTGTGCCTGGAGCTCTGAAGTATGTTTGACAGTGTCCTCCCAAAATTCATGTTCACCCAGGACCTCAGAATGTAACTTATGTGGAAATGGGGTCTTTACAGATATAATTATAAGGACCAAAATGAGATTATATTGGATTAGGGGGGCCCTAAATCCAATGACAAGTGTTATTATTAAAACAGACAGAAAATGATAATACACAGACACAGAGGAGAAGATAGCACAAAGGTGAACACAGAGTAGAGTGATGCAGGCATAAGCCAAGAATTACCCAAGATTGTCGGGGAGCCACTAGAGCTACGAAGAGGCAAGGGAGGAATCTTCCTTGCAGACTGCGGAGGGAACATGGCCCTACTGACACCTTGATCTCGAACTTCTGGCTTCCAGAACTGTGAGAGAATCAATTGCTGTTGTGTTAAGCCAGCAAATTTGTGGTAATTTGTTAAGGTAGCCCTAGGAAATTAATACAGGCGCCCAGGGATTCTATTCTGTTCATCTGTTTGTGTGCTGTTTTTAGAAATGTGGCTGGTTTCTCCCTCTCTAGCAGGGTTAAGAACTCCTCCAGCTGCACTGCTAAGAATGAAAGTAGCATGGGTCTCTTATCTCCTGAGAAGGGCTTATTCCTTTCTGGACTTCAGTTCATTCAGATTTCTTTGCCTCTTCAACCCTCTGATGCATTTTTTTTCAAGGATTATTTTAAAGTGAATCCAGCTTTTTTTATGTTGTTAAGATGACAGCAACATTCTCTTGTAAATTTCTAAAGCCTAATCACAAACTTGTATGCAACTTTTTAATTTGTCCTGTCAACTTCAACAAATTTACAAGAAAAAAAATAACAACCCCATTAGAAAGTGGGCAAAGGACATGAACAGACACTTTTCTAGAGAAGACACATGTGCAGCCAACAAGCATATGAAAAGAAGCTCAACATCCACAGATCATTAGAGAAATGCAAATCAAAACCCACAATGAGATACCATCTCACACCAGTCAGAATGGCTATTATTAAAAAAATCAAAAAATAACAGATACTGGTGAAGTTGTGGAGAAAAGGGAACACCTATACACTGTCAGTGGAAGTGTAAATTACTTCAACCATCATAAAAGACAGTGTAGCTCTCCCTCAAAGATCTAAAGACAGAAACAACAGTCGACCCAGAAATCCCATTACTAGGTACATACCCAAAGGAATATGAATCATTCTATTATAAAGCTATGTGCATGCAATGAACCTTCAGCACTATTCACAATAGCAAACACATGGAATCAACCTAAATGCCCACCAATAACAGATTGGATAAAGAAAATGTGGTACCTGTACACCATGGAATACTATGCAGCCATAAAAGAAGAATGAGATCATCTATTTTGTGGGAACATAGATGAAGCTAGAGGCCATTATCTTTATAAACTAATGCAGGAACAGAAAACAAACTACCTCGTTTTCTCACTTACAAATGACAGATAAATGAAGAGAATTCATAGGCACAAAGAAAGCAGCTGGAGCCTACTTGAAGACAGAGGGTGGGAGAAGGGAGAGGAGCAGAAACAGTAACTACTGAATACTAAGCTTAGTACCTGGGTGACAAAATAATCTGTACAACAAACCCCCGTGACACTAGCTTACCTATATAACAAACCTGCACAGGTATCCTCAAACCTAAAATAAAAAATAAAAATAAAAATTTATACTGTCTACATTTTAATAAAAGCTATTACATAATGAGTTTATATCGAATATTTTGTTCTTCCCCCTTTTGTAATACTTTAAAAAAATAATCTGAATCAGCATTGGTCTTTTAGAGAAATTTTTTCTTTCAGAGGCAGTGGTTTAGGTCATTCAATTAATTACGAATTTACCTGGTTTTCTGCACTCGAGCCCACAATTCCCATCTCTCCATTCCTGGAGGATATAATGGAAATCTCATCACATTTCTTGCTAAAATTCTGATTCATTACATCTATGGAGTTCCTTTTTTAAAAAATCTTTTATTTCCATAGGTTTTTGGGAAACAGGTGGCATTTGGTTACAAGAGTAAGCTCTTTAGTGGTAATTTGTGAACAAATACATCATATTAGATGGAGATACATGTGGCATAAATATAGGCATAGGTATAGATACAGGTTTGGGTGTATGTACAGGCTCAGGTATAGATGCATAGATAACGGATAACACTAGTAAGCCTTGACTTGCTCGTAAGTGAATCCACGCTGGCTTCTGATGATTATCCCTTTTCTTTCTATTAGTGGCAAGAAACCCACACAAGTTGATGTCAACTTATGAATCTCTAGTTTACGAATTTTCCGTTTTTAAATTCCATTTTCTTTTATTGAATCTGGCATTGTATTGCCCTCTATCTATTCTCCTAGCACCTGACTTGTTAAAATGTGAGTTACACATTTCACAAGCCCTCCCTCATCCCAGAAAAACAATTATAAAATTGATGCTGGGAGACAAAATGCTATTTTTTATTTTAGATGATTTTCAAGAATAAATGAGATTATTAGAAGATTATCCCAGTACACTAGCCACACAACCCATTTCCACTTAGCAGCAAATAACATCAGAGCATTGTTCCAAGGGATTTAATTACCCTATAGGTGATGCTATAGTAGTCTGACATACAACATCTAATGCTGTGTAAAGTGTTTGAAAACTTCTACAGAGAAAGCTCTTCCTCCTCCCCTGTTCCAGGCCTATACAAATAATTTAGGAAAGACTTCTTCCTATGAAAAATGTAGACCTTCTAAAGCTGGAAATAAATATGTAAATAAATGTGTGTCCCCTAATTCCTATGATGTGAATGCTTTCTGTACTGGACCAGATCTCATTCCCCATCACAGTGGACATTTCTGGAAAAATATGTCTCCAATCCCTTTAGGACTTAACTAAATGAAACTGAATTTTGAGTGTTAAAATTGTTAGTGTTCGAAATGGAAAAAAGTATAAGTGCTCCTTTTCATAGAGAAAGGAAAATGTAAGATGTCTTCTCATTAGGAATTAAGCTTCTTTTTCCAATTACCCTCCAGGAAGTTCTGTCAACAAACTTGAAATGCACCCTGCTTTGCAGATGGCATCACACTTGAGGTCCGTTCCTCATGCTCATTATTAAATGCAGTGAAACATTCCTTTGACTCTACATCAGACACTAACTGAGGATACAAGGCCTGGGAGAATATAAATATTTTCATATAAAAAAGAATTATGACCTGATTTGCTGCTCTTTCACCCAGATGTTTGCATTGCTGGTATTTTTATCAACTCTACTGCAGAATGATATTCAAAATGATAAAAGCTCCCAAAATGTTTTATCTTCTTTTTCCCATAATGATTTTTTAAAAAAAACACTCAGGGCTGATGAAATATCAAGACATATATCTTTTTAACTAGCTAAACTCAAGAAGATTTTGATATCTTGTATCCATTAGTATAATCTCCCCTCCCATGAAGGTAGAGCCAGGCCAGGTAGGCCCATGGTCAAGCAGGTCAGGGTTGGCTCTGGTCTGAGTAGGAGATTAATGTCCTAAAAAGAAGGAAGTGGAAAAAAAAGTGAGGTAGTGCAAACCACATCCAGATAAAATGCTAGTGGTCAGTAGTAGTGAAGCAAAATCCATTGTTAAGACTAAAGACAAACTCAGGAAATCATGAACCAGGGACACAGGAGGATGGAGCTGGAGAGGGGCAACACAGGTGGGAAGAGAGCAGTCTGTCCCAGAACATCTATGAGTGAAGCTATGTTCTTGTCAGGAACTAGTCTCACATTACGAGGTGGGTTATATGGAGTGGTTTGCAGATGTGAACTCAGGAAACACTCTGAAGTTTGCTAGAAGAAGACAGGCCCCAATATTTCCACACTACAATCAGAAGATTAGGCAAGAGAAGTTCTCATATTTTTTTCCAACTGAAGATTCTAGAAGATGTTTCATTGACAACACAGGATTCAGTGGAATTGAGGGGAATCTCTACCTTTCTCTTTCAAATGGCAAGAATTTATGTTTAAAAACAGAACACATCATTTTCTGGGTTTGTGACCCACCTCCATCCCCAGCCTCCACTGGGCACCTTCCTTCTCACAACAGCCTCCTCAATTCTAGTTTTAAATCCTGAGATGCCCCACCCAGTGTGCCCCAGAACTAGCCTTTTATCTTCAAGTTTCTAGAACCAGAGCTCTGATTTACCCTTGGAAGTCTTTCCTGGAGACAAAATCCCTAACCCTGAGCCCCACAGGATGTCTGGAGCTTCAGTCCTATAAATTGATCTCCCAGGCACCAAACTCACCTGCTCAGATTCTGTGAGATAATCACAAAGATAACTGCAAAGACCCATTAAATTATCTGACAACTTAAGTGCACAAGCACCTGCCTTGGGTCCTTGGTCTATCATGACTATAGCCCATGCTACCAGTGTCTAAGGGCTATAGTCATGATAGGCCAAGGCACTCTCAGCCAGCACTCCAGCCTGCAACCTATCCCTACCACTTGGACTCAGTGGCACAACTACAAAACCAGTCTGTGATTCATCCTTCCCTCAAGAGAAAAGTAGCAAGCCAAATCACCCATGTTGCATTTGTTCCCAAATGTAGACATCAGCAGTTGCCATTATCCAAACTGTGCATGTCAGATTCTACCAGGCAATTATGCAGGAAGAAACATCAAGGCTTGAATAATAGAGATGGGACCAATAATAGCATTGGCATATTCCTCCAAATATCTGACACTATTGATTATAAGAATGTCCCTGTATTTCAGATGTGAAAATATGGAGATTTGTCATGTTTTGCAGGCTAGCACACAATTTCTATTGTGACCTTCTAGAATTCATTCCACTTGCTGGTGATTCTTCTTTTTCTAAGTCCTGGCACTGCTACTTACCATGCCAGTTCCTGTTCCCTTTACCTGACCCTCTGGATCTTTATAAAAGCCTTAGGACTCTGATCTCATTTGCCTCTCAGTCTCAAATCCCCACAGAAAGGGAACCTATTGTTCATCAGAGAACACCGTTGTTCATCTCTGCCTCTCCCAGTCCTAGATCAACTGCTTTCTTTTCCTTCAAGATAGTCATCCCACCACCTTGGGACATCCCACCACAAACTTTTGACACTTTCCTCAAGATTGCATTCAGAGCCCTGGGACTTTGGTTGTCCACATCTGGACAGATGTTAAACCTCAATATTATGGATTCCCTTCAAGATTTAGCACACGCAACCATGCTTCTCCTTGAATGGCCCTTCCCTTTATTCTAAACAGATATGTAATCACGCCAGGCTCAGGGCCTAACGTGCAGCAGTTCAATATACTGAGACATCAGGTTGCAGCAGAGAAAGTTTTAATCAAAAGGCTGACAAAGAGATGGGAGGAAACCTCAAATCCACCTCCGTGAGGAGCTTCAGTCTAGGTGTTTTAAGCAATTTGGACAGGTAGTAGGCCAAGGTGTTGACTGGTTGAAAAAAGAAGGGTGAAGTTATGGGACAGAGAGGTGAAGAAATTGCATTCTCATGTTGACTTGGTTTCTTGATGGGAACCATGGACTAGTTAGTATTAGCTGTTCTGAAAAACATCTCAAATGGGAAGTCTTGTGCTCCTGATGTTAAAGGTGCTATTTACAGGAAAAAATGAGGAAGTTAAAGTCTCTGTTCTGGCCTACCTAGCCCATAAGCAGCTACACGGAAGTTATTCAAAGGGTAATCTGATAAACATGTATCTGTACTTTTGTCTAAAGCCTGGCATATAACTCTTATTAATGCGATGGGGACAATTTCATACATATTGCCTACAGCTAGAAGTGCTGCTCTCAGGATCTGGCATTTTTATCCCACTTACATCCTAACAAGTTAACCTGTTACTGTTTCATGGATGCTGGCAGAAGACATGAGATTTCTAAATCTGACGAAATGACCTTATTACTCACAGCATGAGTTTATGCTCACATCAGCTCCCATTTTCTCCCCCTCCTCTAACTCCCACAGGGGCAACCTGAAGCAGCCGTAGTGAATGCTGCACACCCAATGGGTTTGCATCGCAGTTGAGGAGCTCTGAGTTTGGAGAATCCACCTCCTCTATAGCAAGCCTGCTTTTTGTTCCAAAGAGTCATTACCTCATTCCTCAAGCTTGCTCACTGCAAACGTGACCCTGAACAATGACCCAGGCCAGAGTAGTCAAGGCCTGCATTCTTGAAAAATCCAGCAAGAATGTACAGAGACACTCAGAGCTCATAAGGATTGCCTCTCCCAACAGTTGCTACAAAGTTTTGGCAAAAGGCCTAGATCGCACGGTATAAACTATAAGGTAATGTTGGGTTCAGATGCAGGGAAGAAATCAGGGCTTTTAAAATAATCTTTATCCATACAAACAGTGCAACTCCTAATGAAAAGGGCTAAAATAATTATTGATAATGTATAGAGAAAATATGTTTTATAATAATATAATTTTGTACTTTTAAAAATTAATTATTAGTGGTTTTGATATTTAATTTCCTTCCTCATTTCAAGGAACTCTTAGATTCTTCTTTCACCAATTTGCTTCAAGGACTAATATCCTGAATTCATGTACAACTTCCTTATTTTTCCTGGAATCAAAGTTCCTTTATCCTTACCACTTCTTACGAGGAAAAATACTTGCTCTCAGGGACACACTCCTCATCAGAGGAAAATCTCCAGTTTGTCTTTTCCTGATGCAGTCATCCTCTCTGGCTCTGCTTCCCAGATCTGGCAGAAAGGAAAGCTCACAGCCCCAGAGACCATCTCTGTGCTAAGGATTGTTAGCAAGCTTGCTTCTCCATCTTCATTTGCTTCTTCTTTTTGTCAGTCATAATAAAAAAACACCATTCACTGAGTGTCATTTTTGGGTCAAGCAGAGTATTCTGAGTTATTTATATGTATTATCTCATTTAATCCTCACAACAACATATTTATTGTTGGAAATGGGTTTATATATAACGTAGGGAAAAATCCACACCGAGACAATGGATCACTCAGCAAGTCTAGTTTACTTCCTGCAGGAAGGGCGCAACTCACCAGCAGTCTTGCCGTGAGAGCACACCTGAACAAAGGAGATGGGGACATTTATAACTTTCATAACTGGATGCAATCGCCCTACTGCTGTGTCCAGTTTCCATTGGTCAGAACGGGACCTCACATTCTATGCTTGACCTGATTGGCTAAAAACTTGGAAATTTCCTGAATAGATAAGGGGGAAAGAAGAAAAGGAAAAAGAGGAAGCTAGTCAGGAGAAGTTCAGGAGGGTTTCCAAATAAGGAATGGCATGCACCAGGGTTTGGAGCTTGCCCAGTTCTGTTCAGAAATGCTGGAGTGAGTCAAGGTAACTGATTTAAGATGTAGCTGATTTTGAGAATATATATACCTGTGCATGTGTTTACGCTAATAGCAGATAATAGCCATAGAGCAAGAGATTGTAACTCCCCTTATAATGTGGTCTAAGATATAAACTTTGAAGAACTCTCCCATCTCTCACAATTATAGAGGTGCTTTATCATACCCATTTTATAGATGGAGAAACTGAGTTACGGAGGAGTTTGATACCTTGTCCAAGTCAGGCAGTAAGTGCTGTAAATAGAATTCAAACCCAGATAGTGAATAAATCCATGATGAATGAATTAGGAGAGCATCTCTGGGCCAGAAAAGCGGGCCTTGTTGCTGCTCTACTCATGAGTCCTCAGACACATCTGGCATTTTTATGCATACGAGCTCCTGATATTTTCCCACTCCCAACAGCCAACATTTAAATCTCTTTTTCAGAGAACTTGCCCTCAGGCTACTGTTACCTGTTTTGCCTAGGTGCAGAGAGCCATAAGTGTCTAAAAATTTATGTTCCCACAGGGACAACTCTAAGCCAACATCTGTGGTGTAGCAGTATAAATGCTTCTGCTCCCTTACACTATGGGGATCACTCTGAAATATGACTGCCACTGTTTTCGGAATTCCCCTGCAGTAGTGAGACAAAATTATCTTTTATGCAACTTTGCTTGATACCATGTTTTGGAAGCCCCCATTGAAAATGGGGTTCCAGTACCAAAGCAGCTGGCAATCCTACCCCAGTGAGAAATGAAGGGGAGTAAGGTGTGGGTATTTAAAATGATCCTTTCATGGAGTACTTCTTTTACCTGGTGGATGACCTAATACCCAGTTGTCTGACCCATGACCAGGGGTCCTTCACATGGGAAACTTGTTTATACTAGAAAACACCCTTGTGGCTCAGGCCCGACCTATGTCCAGCTTCTGCCTGCTTGAGTACTGCTCTGGTGCTAGGAGTCCAACTTTGTGCTCTCCTGGGGCATCCTGGGGCAAACCTAGTCTGGTGTAGATCCTGGTTCTTCAGAAAGAAGACTCAAATTCAATACACTATCACAATAGGAAATAAGTTCAAAGACTTATTACTTACAAATCCTAGGCAGGGAGGACACAATGAGTAAGAGACAGTTCCCCCGCTCTCGGTCACACAAGGCAGGAATAAAGAGTCAGGCAGAGAGACTGAGAGTGTGTGGAAACTAGCAGTATATATAAGGGAACAGGATGCTGGTCACTTTAAATTCAAGGGTAAATGCCTGAATGGTCTATTTAAAGGAAACAGAGAGAAAGCAGAGAATCCAGCCTGCTAGGCAAAAGAGATGCCTCTAAGTTCCTATCTTTGGCCACCATCATGAGTCATTTGGGTATGGTGTTCCACTTCTAACGCCAAGGCAGCAACCTTACTGTGTTGTTCCTGTTGCACTATATCCTCATTTGGCATCTTTCTTCCAAGTTCTACTTCTCCACTCCCTACCAGACTTTCTTTGAAGCATTTCCTAATAAATCCTTTTCAATAAATTCTCAGTTTAGCATCTGCTTTTTGAAACCTAACCTAACATAGCTGGTTCCATTGGTCCTAAAAAGCAGACTCTCAGGGTAGGATTCTAGAACTGGATCACTCACTAGACAAATGCTAACAATAGACCCACTGTTATGGGGAAATAGAGTGCAGACATCCACTAGCATACTGCCCCAATTACTAAGACTTTTTTTTTTTGCAGTGAATTTGGACAGGATACAGATTGAAGGGGATGCACTGGCATGCATGATACCTCTATCAGTTGAGAGATGTGGGAGATTTGGTAAAAGACTGTGGAGTTGGGTTGCTGCCACATACAATTGATGAACGGAAAAAAATATATACGAAATTAGTAACTCAGGGGGAAAAGTAAGGGCTAGAAGATCTTTATGACATCTTTATCCACTGCAGCCAGACAGCGGACTATGCTGAAAATTAGGTCCAGGCCTTGTCAGGAGAGTAGCAGAGCCCTAAGAATGGGTGAATTTGAAGCCTGAAAGCATCTTACAGAAGGTCAGATATATTGAGAGCCACTAATCTGGATGCAGAATCTGAACCGACACTAAAAACAGGCCTTGTTAGAGAGGTGACATATAGACATCAAGAGATAAATGCAGTCCTGGCCTAAGTCTAGCTTACAATGTGTTAATGGGTCCACAAGGTGATCATTTCTGTGGTCCCAGAGTATGTAACTAAGATTGACATATTTCACATCTTGCAGAACTCTCACACTGGTTACTTGACCTGCAGAGTAAATGTAATCACGGTGGAAAGGTCAAGTGGAAGACTCTGAAAATGCCCCTTTCCTGGCCAAAATAGTAATGCAGAAGCAATACTGTATCCCAGGTAGAATAGCAGTGATTAATACTATGCTCAACAGCTAAAGGACGCAGGATTGGTTACTCTAGCAAACATTACATTCACCAGTAGAGCTCTTGCAAAAAAGAAAATGTGGATTCTGGTAGATGATGGTACACTATCACAGAGTTAATCTGTGTCCCTGATCATAGTTTGTATGTGAAGTATAATATCTTTACTATAAGGGATCAGTACCCGCTGTTATTTGATATGTGCCTATTTATCTGGTGAACAGATTATTTTCAATATCCATCAGAAATATAGATCAGAAGTACCTGATTTCACATAAGATAGATAACAGTGCATTCATAGTCTTGCTCGGGGACTATGTTAACTCTCCTTCCCTCTGTTTCAATATTGTCTGAAGAGATATGGATCATTTGGACATCCCACAAAACATCGGGTTAGTCTGTTAGAATAATGACACAAGTTAATTAGACATGATAATCAAGAAGTGACAAGAATTATAGATGTCCTGGCAACAAATATGCCAGGGAGAAATATAAGCCTAAAAATAGTCAAGAGCTTGCTGCATTGGTGAAGTTTCGAGCAAGACAGTAATCTGGACATGATGGAACATCCCCTTCAAGGTAAAAAAAAGAAAACAGCTATTGTGCCTTACATCTCCTTCCACCTAGAAACTAGGAAGCCTATTCTGATTTTAGAAGCAACATATTCTGCAACTTGGAAAAACTGCTGCTTTGATCAATTTATTGGGGCCGTAACAGGCTGCCAGTTTCAAGTGGAACACCCAAAGAAACAGAGAATTCTACAAGTTTAGACTGTAAGGCAAGGGGACCTGCCAGCACATGAACCAGCAGACATAACAGTGATAGAATACACAGTGGAGAAAACCATCATGGAGAGTTTTTGACCAGCCAAAGGAAGCAAATTTCCATTTGCATGCTTTTATACACCATTTGAAAAACAACTATTAGCAGACTATGGCAGAGATGCAGTGTCTGACCATGGAGTATCAAATGAACATGTCACTAGAGCTATCTTTCATGAGTTTCGTGCTTTAAGACATACTAATTCATAGAATCAGGTAGGCAAAGGAGGAGACAATTAGGCTTGAGAAGGTTCCTAAATAGATGCCTAAGAATCCCATGTGACTCATCTCTGCTGCACTGACACTATCCACGGTCTCATGGAGTAGAATGGAGAGGGGTGTCTTCCATACAACCAGCTAATAGAGGAGAAAAAAATGCCTAGTTCATGAGTAGATTAACTCAATACTGGTGTGAGCCAAAAATAGACTGCTGCCCCACTATAGCCCCAGGAGCAACCTTGAAAACATTGATGAAGGGAAATTATTCACAATGGGCAGAGCTCTGAGTAATGTACCTTATCATCCAGTTTGTATGAAAAGTGGCTCATAGTAAGGGTGTGTATATATATATACACATATACATATATATATGTATGTATATATATATGTATATATGTATGTATATATGTATATATATGTATGTGTATATATATGTGTATGTATATATATATGTATGTGTGTATGTATATATATATATATATATATATATATATATGGGCACCTGGTTTGTGGAAAGTAGTCTGACTTGCTGGTCAGGGACATATAAGGAGTAAGGCTAAAAAATCAGGGACAAGAAGGTATGAAGAAAAAGCACACAGAAGGACCTATAAGAATGGATACTTGTATGGTTTGGCTGTGTCCTCACCCAAAATCTCATCTTGAATTGTCATCTCCGTAATCCCCATATGTCAAGGACAGGACCAAGTGGAGGTAATTGGATCATGGAGGTGGTTCCCCCACGTTATTCTCATGATAGTGAGTCTCTTGAGATCTGATGGTTTTATAAGCATCTGGCACTTCCCCTGCTTGTACTCACTCCATCCTGCCACCCTGTGAAGAAGGTGCCTGCTTCTCCTTTGCCTTCCACTATGATTGTAAGTTTTCTGAGGCCTCTCCGGCAATGTGGAACTATGAGTCAATTAAACCTCTTTCCTTTATAAATTACCCAGTCTCAGATATTTCTTCATAGCAGCGTGAGAATGAACTAATACAGATACCAAATGTCAGGATCTGCATCCTACACATTAATGGCCCATCAGAAAGAATCTGATGTGAAGGAATTAAATAACCAAATAGTCAATACAACTTATCTAGTAATTATCATTGAGCCTCTGTCCTCAGCCATCACAATGCTTGCACAGTAAAAACATAAATATAATAGCCATGGTGGCAGAGATGGGCTTAATAGCATGGGATTTCTATCACAAAGACTAATTTTGACATTGCCACTTCTATCAATCACAGATACTGATGCTTGGATCTAGATATGGTGCCATCTCTCAAGGATGCCAACCAGTCACTTTTTTGCAAGTGGATTACATTGTGCTCCTTTCAAACTTATAAAAGACAGAGATTCATCCTCAAGAGAATTGATATGTATTCCAGGTATAGGCTGGCCTTTCCTGCCTACACTACCTCAGTTAATATCACTATCCAAGTGCTCATACTGATTAGCCAACATAGGATTACATATAATAATGTCTTAGACCAAGAAACCCACTTCAAGCCAATAAGGTTCAATACTTGGTAACTGATCACAGGATTCCTATATTATACCACATCCAGAAGCTGCCAGCTATACACAACAGACTATCCACTGAAAATGTAGTGAAGGTGCCAGATAAGAGAGAAATTCCACAAAACGGAGGTGGTATCAAGATGTGTTACATACCTTGAACCGACAATTATATGTTACTATGTCTTAATGGGTAGAATACCTGGGTCCAGGAATCAAAAGATGAAAGCAGATGTGGCCTCTCTTACCTTCGTACCCAGTGATCCACTTAGAAACTTTGTGTTTCCTATTCCCACAGTGTTAGATTTGGCAGATCTAAAGGTACTGGTTCCCAGAGGTGGGAGTGGGAAAGAAATGCTTTCACTAAGGGACATAGTAAGGCTCCACTGAACCTAAAGCTAATCATTTTGGGCTCCTAAGTACAGTAGATCAGCAGACCCAGAAAGAAGTTTCATACTGGCAGGAAGTATTGACCTAGACCATCATGAGAAGGTAGAGTTGCTGCTAGCCAAGAGCGGCAATAAAAAGTAAGTCAGAAAGTCTGAGAATTCATTAAGGGAAGTGATGCTTTCTTCTCTGAAGCACCTTCTCTCATGCCCAGTTTTAACTGTGAGTGAGAAAGAACAAGATTTGTGGGAGGGACTTGATTACATAACCCTCAGACCTCTTTGGAAAGAATATCTGTGTCATTTCAACTGGAAAGAAATCCAGATCAGTAGAAATCCTGCTCATGCAGGAAAGGAGTTAAGGATGAATGGTGGAGAAAGGAGTTGTAGGTATCACCGACGGTGATAGCTGAACAGTGGGAGCCATAGCTTATTCCACTAACTTTCCTCTTGTAAGTCCTTTTATTTCCCTAGAATTTGTAACTAGTCACAAAACCACAGGATCAATCAAATAAACTTACATGAGATGGAAGTGGCTCTGAATGGTGTAAGGGGTGGAATGTAGTTAATCTTCCATCTGTGTTTCCTTGGATCCTTTAGCCACTTTTGTGCACACTGCACACTGGCTCTCAGTTTGCTTTCATTCCCAGCAGCAAGCACCTATGTATCTTCACAGGTGCTTGAAGACTTCACTCAGGTTGCTAGAAGTCATGTTGCCGACACACCCAGCACAGCCAGAAGTACCTGAGAATTGACATGGCCCCAGGAGCAACCCTTAACCAATGACTGACAGATGTTAGATATCACATCTATCACAGCTCTTTTACTCCAGTATTAGGACATAACTGAGGTGTGACCTACATTGTCCCCAGAGTTTCCTGCAGAACTGATATAAAATTACCTTTAAGGGACTTTGCTTAATTACATACCCTCACTGAATCTCCTTCCTTTCCAGCACTACACTTCCACTTCTCTACTGGTTTTTCCTGGGAATATGTTCTAATGAATTATTTTAGAAAAATATACTAAATATACTATCATATATACTACTAGATAATCAAAGCTAATAAAACCAGATACATAGGATATATTTTGGGCATTTTCACATTTATGTCAAGTAGAGTGACAAAGAGCACAAAATATAGTTAAATGTAGAAAGGTATAGAAATCACTCTGATAAATTTTGAAAGAATTTTCCATTTGCACCCCTGGCTCCAAAGAAGAGAGAATCCCACTCTGTTACCCAGGCTGGAATACAGTGGCATGACCATGGCCCACTGTGGCCTCAACGCCCGGACTCAAACTATCCTCCCACCCCAGGCCCCCCACATAGCTAGGTCTAAAGGCATGCACCACAACACCTGCCTAATTTTTATTTTTTGTAGAGACAGAGTTTCACCACATTGCCCTGGCTGGTCTTGAACCCCTGAGTTCAAGTCATCTGCCCACC
Source organism: Cacajao melanocephalus (assembly GCA_963573385.1). Lineage (NCBI taxonomy): Eukaryota > Metazoa > Chordata > Mammalia > Primates > Pitheciidae > Cacajao > Cacajao melanocephalus. Next base: position 46,748 of record CAUYLG010067152.1, read on the forward strand.
TTAGCCTCCCAAAGTGCTGGGATGACAGGCGTGAGTCATCGTGGCCAGCCTAAACATGTTCTTCTATTCATAGTTGTAAACCACCATCTGTTCTAGGAAACCTGAAAAGAATGTAAAAAAGCAAAAATGCAGCATGTGTTCCTGCTTCTGTTAATGGTCAGCAAGATCTGGACAACCAGAACACAGCAGGGTCTTTACTCTCAAAATGATATTTTAAGAGGATTCTAGGAAGATAGTGGAGTAGAAATCACCAGGAATCTCTCTCTCCACCTAGATAATTGCACTGACAGAATCTGTCTGATGTAACTATATAGAACTCTGGAGTCTATTGAAGGTTTGCAACTTCCAGCAGAAAGTTTAGATGATAAGGTACAGTTAATTTTAGTCAATTTCCACTCTTTGCACAGTAGCAGCTACCCATTCACCACTCCTGGCCCCATGGCAGCTGCGCAGACATTCCAGGAGCAGCTTGCACACAGCTTATAGGAACCAGGTGGGCAAAAAGCACTTTTCCTACAAATATCACTGACTGCTGCTTCTGAAAACACAGGTGCAGACAAAGGGGTGAACAACCACTGTTATCATACCTCTCCCCATTGTTTGCAACACTCTACACCACTGACTGAAGTAACCTATAGGGGATTTAGGAACACTGCCCTTTTCCCGACGGCAGATCTACTGGACAGATTTTAAAACTATCTTGAAATTCTCAAAGAACCAAAGAAAGATGTAAAAAAAAAAAAAGTCAAGAAAATGATGTCTGAACAAATGAAAATATCCATAAAGAAACAGAAAACCTAAAAAAGAAACCAAAAAGAAATCTGGAGCCGAAAAATACAGTAACTGAAATTAAAAATTTACCAGAGGTAATCAAAAGCAGAGATGAACTGGAAAAAAGAATCCATGAACTGAAAATAGGATAGGATATTGAAAATAAATATGTCTAAAGAACAGAGAATAAAGATTGAACAACAATAAACAGAGAGCCTAAGAGACCTTGGAAGGCCAAGGTGAAAGATCAATTGAGTCCAAGAGTTCTCGACTAGCCTGGGCAATATGGCAAGGCCTTATCTCTACCAAAATAAAATGTATATTTTTAAAATACCCAGGTGCGGTAGCATGCACCTGCAGTCTAGCTACTTGTGAGGCTGAGGTGGAAGGATCGCTTGAGCTTAGGAGTTGAAGGCTGCAGTGAGCTAGGATCACACCGCTACACCCAACCCAGGGTAAGAAATCATGACTCTGTCTCAAAAAATAAAAAATAAACTCACTGTTAAAAATTAACTACACACAAAAGAAGACAGAAATGTGAAAAAATGAGGGGACAAAAATGCTATAAGGCATATGGAAAGGAAATAGCAAGATAGCATAAGTTCCTCCTTACTATGAATTACTTTAAATTTAAATGAATTAAACTCTCCATCAAAAGACAGAGATGGGCAGAATTTAAAAAATAACCATTATCCACTGATATACTATCTACAAAATTTAATTTACATCCAAAAACACAAATAAATTTTTTAAAAAATGATGGAATAAAATATTCCATGCAAATAAGAACTGCTATGGTTGAATGTCCTCTCTAAAAACTCATGTTTAAATTTAATTGGCATCGTGATAGTATTAAGATGTGGGGCCTTCAATTGCTACAAAAGGAATAACATACCTAGAACTACAGCCAACAAGGGAAGTAAAGAACCTCTCCAAGAACCACAAACCACTGTTTAAGGAAATCAGAGAGAACACAAATGGAAAAACATTCCATTCCCATGAATAGGAAGAATCAATGTCATGAAAATGGACACACTGCTTAAAGTAATTTATAGATTCAATGCTATTTCCATTAAACTGCCTTTGCCATTTTTCACAGAATCGGAAAAAAACTATTTTAAAATTAATATGGAACCAAAAAAAGAACATGAATAGCCAAGACAATCCTAAGCAGAAAGAACAAAGCTGGAAGCATCACACTACCTCACTTCAAATTATACCACAAGGCTACAGTAACCAAAACATATAGTACTGATACCAAAACAGACACATAGATGAATGGAACAGAATAGAGAACTCAGAAATAAGACTGCACATCTACAACCATCTGATCTTTGACAAACCTGACAAAACCAAGCAATGGAGAAAGGACTCCCTATTTAATAAATGAGGCTGGGAGAACTGGCTAGCCATATGCAGAAAATTAAAAGTGGAGCCCTTCCTTGGACCTTATACAAAAATTAACTCAAGATGGATTAGAGACTTACATGCAAAACCCAAAACTATAAAAGCCCTAGAAGAAAATCTAAGCAATACCATTCAGGACATAGGCATGGGGAAAAGATTTTATGACAAAAACGAAGCAACAAAAGCAAAAATTAACAAATGGGATCTAATTAAACTAAAGAGCTTCTGCACAGCAAAAGAAACTATCATTAGAACGAAAAGACAACCTACAGAATGGGAGAAAATTTTTGCAATCTATCCATCTAACAAAGGTCTAATTTCCAGAGTCTAAGAGGAACTTGAACAAATTTACAAGAAAAAAAAACAAGCAACCCATTAAAAAGTTGGCAAAAGACATGAACAGACACTTCTCAAAAGAAGACATTCATGCAGCCAACAAACATATGAAAATAAGCTCAACATTAGTCATCATTAGAGAAATGCAAATCAAAACCACAATGAGATGCCATCTTATGCCAGTCAGAATGGTGATTATTAAAAAGTTAAGAAACAACAGATGCTAACAAGGTTGTGGAGAAAAGGGAATGCTTTTACACTGCTGATGTAAGCTAGTTCAACCATTGTGGAAGACAGTGTAGCAATTCCTGAAAAAATAGAGGCAGAAATACCATTTGACCCAGCAATCCCATTACTGGGTATATACCCAAAGGAACATAAATCATTCTATTATAAAAATACATGCATGTGTATGCTCATTGCAGCACTATTCACAATAGCAAAGACATGGAATCAACCCAAATGCCCATCAATGATAGACTGAATAAAGAAAATGTGGTACATATACACCATGGAACACTATGCAGCCATAAAAAATAATGAGATCATGTCCTTCACAGGGACATGGATGGAGCTGGAAGTTGTTATCCTCAGCAAGCAAATGCAGGAACAGAAACCAAACACTGCTTGTTCTCACTTATAAGTGAAAGCTGAACCATGAGAACACATGGACACATGGGAGGGGAACATCACACACTAGGACCCGTCAGGGAGGGTGGGAAAGGGAGAGCATCAGGAAGAATAGCTAATGGATGCTGAGCTTAATACCTAGATGATGGATTTATCTGTGTGGCAAATCACCATGGCACACATTTACCTAGGTAACAAACCTGCACATCCTGTACATGTACCCTGGTACTTAAAAGCTGAAGAGAAAAATAGGTGAAACTTTTAAGAAGTGATTAGGTCATGAGGGCTCAGCCCTCATGAATCAAGTAATGCTGTTATTGTGGGAGTGGATTAGTGACTGTGGGAGTGAGCTCCTAATACAAGAATGAGTTGGGCTTGATTTCCATTTTCTGTCTCATGTGCTGACTTGCCTTTCTACTTTCTACCTTCCACCATAGGATAGCACAAGGATACTGACCCTTGCCAGATGCCAGTACCATACTATTGGAATTCCCAGCTTCCATAATCATGAGGAAGATAACATATTATTGTTTAAAAAGTAATGGCCAGGCGAGGTGGCTCATGCCTGTAATCTCAGCTCTTTGGGAGGCCGAGGTGGCCAGATCAGGAGATCAGGAGGTCAGGAGATTGAGATCATCCTAACATGGTGAAACCCTATCTCTACTAAAAATAGAAAAATTAGCTGGGCATGGTGCATGCCTGTAGTCTCAGCTACTTGGGAAGCTGAGGCAGGAGAATCACTTGAACTTGGGAAGCCAAGGTTGCAGTGAGCCGAGATTGTGCCGCTGCACTCCAGCCTGGTAACAAAGCAAGACTCCATCTCAAAAAAAGTAACCAGTCTGTAGTATTTTTTTATAGCAACAGAAAATGAATTAAAACAATAACCAAAAGAGAGCATGGATGGTTATATTAATATCAGAAAAAACTAGACTTTTAATTTAAAAAATTACAAGAGACAAAGTCATTATCTAATAATATAAATTTTAATATAGCAAGAAGATAGAACAAGAATAAACATTTACATACATAATGATAAATCATGAAACTATGTAACACAAAACTGACAGAATCAAAGGAAGAAATAGACTGTTCTATAATAATAGTTGGAAACTTCAATACTCTATTCTTAATAACAAGAACAACCAGACCAGAAGATAAGAAAGGGAACAGAGAACTTAAACCACACAATAAACTAGATCTCACTGACATCATGGAATACTTTACCCAACAACAACAACAACATATATATTCCTCCCTGGTTCACATGGGACACATTTCAGGGTAGACCATTGGTCAGGCCACAAATTAAGTCTCAATACATTTAAAAAGATGAATATCATACAAAGCAACTTCTCTGACCACAAGGGCATTATGATAGGAATTAATAACAGAAGAAAGTGGGAAAAATTACAAATTTGTTAAAATTAAACAATACATTCTTCAAATGAATCAGAGAAGAAATCACAAAGGAATGTAGAAAATACAGACAAATGAAATTAAAAGCACAACATATCAAAACTTATGGGATGTAGTGGAAGCAGTAAGGAGGAAATTTATGGCAGTACATGCTTACGTTAAAAAATAAGATTTGAAATCAATAACCTAACTCTGCAACTTATGAAACTAAAAAAGAGAAGAACAAACTAAACCCAAAGCTAGCGGAAGGAAGGAAATAATAGGGTTTAGAGTAGAGATGATTTAAGTGGCGAAAAGAAAGACAATAAAGCAAACCAATGGGGGAAAAAATTGGTTCTTGAAGAGATCAACAAAAGTGACAAAGCTAGATGGATTTTAAAAAAAAGAGAAGACTCAAACTACTAATGTTGGAAATGAAAGTGGGGATATTACTGCCAATTCTTTTAAAATAAAAAGAATTATTAGTGAGTACAATGAACAATTATATGCCAACAAATTAGATAACCTAGATGAAATGAACAAATTCCTAGAAACATAAAACTTACCAAGACTAAATTAGTAAAAAGGAAATATTGTTGAGGATTTCTGCATCAATCTGAATAGCCCTAAAATTAATAAGAACACTGAATCAATAATCAAGTATCTCTCAACAAAGAAAAACCCTGGACACTGAATTTGATGGCTTCACTGATAAATTCCACCAAGAACTAACACAAATCCTTTTCACACTTTTCTTCAAGACGGAGCACTTCCTTACTCATTCTATAAGACCAGCATTATCCTGACACCAAAACCAGACAAAAACACTAAGGGAAAAACAGATCACTATCCCTTATGACTGTTGATGCAAAAATCCTCAACAAAATAGTAGGAAACCAAATTCAGCAGCCTATTAAAAGTATTATACACCATGACCAGGTGTAATTTTTTCTCAGAATATAAGAATGGTACAGTATATAAAAATCAATGTAATATACCATATTAACAGAATAAAGGGAAAAAAACACATGATAATCTCAACTGATGCAAAAAATTAACAAAATTCACCTTTTCGAGATAAAAAGTCGCAACAAACAAGGAATAGAAAAACTACTTCAACATAATAAAGCCATCTATGAAAAACTGACAACAAACATATTAAATGGTGAAAAATTGAAAACTTTTCTTCTAAGATTAGGAACAAGGCATGGATGCTCGCTTTTGCCACTTCTATTCAATATAGCACTGGAACTTCTAGCCTGATAAATTAGGCAAGAGAAAGAAATGAAAGACATCAAAATGAGAAAGGGATAAGTAAAATTATCTCTGTTTGCAGATACAGATAATATGATCTTATATGTAGAAAAGCCTAAAGATGCCACAAAAAACACTATTAGAAATAAATGAATTCATTACAGTAGCAGAATACAAAGTCAACACACAAAAATCAGTTGGATTTCTAGACCCTAAAAATAAATAATCTGAAAAGGAAATTAGGAAAATAATTCCATTTAAAACAGTTTCAAAAATTCTTAGGAATTAACTTAACCATGGAGGTAAAAGACTTGAACAATGAAAACTATAACATATTACTGAAAGAAATAGAAGACACAAATAAATATTAATGCATTTTATGTTTATTGATTGGAAGACTTACTATTATTAAGATGCCAATACTACCCAAAGCAACCTACAGATTCAATGCCATATCTATCAAAATCTCAGTGATGTGTTTTGCAGCAATAGAAAAGTCCATCCTAAAATTCCTATGGAGTCTCAATGAATCTGAATAACCAAAACAATTTTGGGGAAAAAAGAATAAAGCTGGAGGCTTCATATTAATATTTCTGGATTTTGAAACGTATATAAAGCTACAATAATCAAACATTGTGGTATTGGCATAAAGACAGACTTATACATGTTAGAAAAGATAGCTCAGAAATAAGCCCTCAAATACAGGGTTGAATTACTTTGACAAGGTTCCAAGTTCATTCAATGGGGGAAAGGACAGTCTTTTCAACAAATGGTGTTGGAAAAACTGGATAGTTACATGCATAAGTTAGACAATGACTTAATCCAAACAAAAATGTTAACTCAAAATACATCAAAGACCTAAATTCAAGACCTGAAACTATGAAACACTTAGAAGAAAACATGAAGCAAAAACTTCATGACACTGGATTTGGCAACTTTTTTTTTCTATATGACACCAAAGGCATAGGCAATAAAAGAAAATAGAGAAATCTGACTTCATGAAAATTACAGTATTACCTTGATTATAAACCAGGCAAGGATACAACAAAAAAGAAAACTACAGGCCAATTACTCTAATGAACATAGATTCAAAACTCCTCAACAAAATACTTGCAATCAGAATTCAATAGCACATTAAAAAGATCATTCATCATGATCAAGTGGGATTTATCTCAAGAATGCAAAGGATAGTTTCACATAAGCAAATCAATAAATGTGATAGATCATAATAACAGAATAAAAGATAAAAACCGTAAGACCATTTCAATAGATAAAGAAAAAGCATTTGACAAAATTTGGCATTATTTTCTAATAAAAACTCTCAACCAATTATGTATTAAAAAAAACACTTCACCAAAATAAAGGTCATATATGATAAGCCCACAACCAACATCATACTGAATGGGGGAAAACTGAAAGTTTTTCCTTTAAGATCTGGAACATAACAAGGTTGCCCACTTTCACCAATACTATTCAAGATAGCACTGAAAGTCCTAGCCAGATCAATTAGGGAAAATTAAAAAGTATTCAAATTGGAAAGAAGAAAGTCAAATTGTACCTGTTTGCAGACAACATGATATTATATGGAGAAAACCCTCAAGACTCAACCAAGAAAACTCTTAGAATAAATTAACACAGAAAAGTCACAGGGTACAAAATTAACATGTTCAAATAAGTAGCATTTCTACCTATCAATAGTGAACTACCTGAAAAAGAAATTAAGAAAACCATCTCACTTACAATAGCTACAAAAAAAAAAGTAGGAACAAATCTAACTAAAGAGGTGAAAGATATCTACAATAAAAATTCTAAAATGCTAATGAAAGAAACTGAATAGGATACAAATAAATGGAAAGGTATTCCATGTTCATAAATTAGAAGATTATAAAAATGGCCATACTACCCAAAGCAATCTACAGATTCTATGCAATCCCTATCGAAATTCCAATGTCATTTTTCACAGAAACAGAAAAAAAATTGCAAAATTTACATGGGAACTACAAAAGACTCTGAATAGCCAAAGCAATCTTGAACAAAAAAAAAAAAAATTAAAGCTGGATCCATTACACTACCTGATTTCAAAACATACTACAAACCTATAGTGACCAAACAGTATGGTGTTAGCATAAAAACAGACACGTAGACCAATGAAACAAAATAGCCCAGAAACAAACCCATACATTGAGAGCCAACTGGTCTTTTTGTTTTTTCTTTTTTCTCTTTTCTTTTTGGAGATACGGTTGTGCTCTGTTCGCACAGGCTAGAGTGCAATGGCTATATCATAGCTCACTGTAGCCTCAATTTCCTAGGCTCAAGCAATCCTCCCACCTCAGTCTTGCAAGTAACTGAGACTACAGACACATGCTACCATGCCCAGCTATTTGTTTGTTTGTTTTTGGTAGAGATAAGGTCTCACTAGATTGCCCAGGACGGTCTCAAACTCCTAAATTCACACAATCCTCCCACCTTAGCATCTCAAAGTGCTGGAATTACAAGCATGAGCCACCATGCCCAGCTGCCATCTGATTTTTGACAAAGGTGCCAAGAACACACAATGGGAAAAAGACACTCTCTTCAAAAAATGGTGCTGGGAAAACCGAATATTCACATGTATAAAAATAAAACTAGACCCCCATGTCTCATCATATACAAAAATCAACTCAAATACTTAAATATATGACTGAAAACTATGAAACTACTAGGAGAAAACATTGGGGGAATGCTACATGACAGAAGTCTGTGCAAGGATTTCTAGGCAGGACCTCAAAACCCAAGCAACAAAAGCAAAAATAAACAAATGGGACCATATCACACTAAAAAGTTTCTGCACAGCAAAGGAAACAGTCAACAGAGTGAAGAGAAAACCTATAGAATAAGAGAATATATTTGCAAAGTATACATTAGGTAAGGGGTCAATATCCCAAACTTATGAGGAACTCAAACAATTCAGTAGCAAAAAACAAATGATTTGATGTTAAAATGGGCAAAACACCTGAATAGACATTTCTCAAATGAAGACATAAATGGTCAACAGGTATATGAAAAGAAAATGCTCAGGAGAGAGATCCAAGATGGCCGATTAACAACAGCTCAGGATTGTAGCTCCCAGTGAAAGCCCAGAGAGCGAGTGGATGCTGCACTTTCAGACAAATTTTTGTTGCCCACAGACTGGGAGATTCCTGGCAGAGGAGCCACATGGGTCGCCAGCGTGACTTTTTTGGCCGGAGCGGCTGTTTTGCTGGCGCCTCGGCACGGCACTTCTCAGCGCGGAGTATACGGGACGGGGTGCCCTTTGAGTCCGGCTCAGCTGGTCCCATCCCCACAAGAACAGCAATTGGAAGCACTGAGGACTGAGAGTTTCACAGTAAGCACAGCTGAACTGGGAAGGTCCAGCTCTGTGGGGAAGGGGCGTCCGCCAAAGGAAAACTAAGAAACAGAAAAAACTTCATCACCAACAAGCC